>APFE030067419.1:779544-798982 GCA_000404065.3 Pinus taeda | reverse complement strand
TTGAAAGCAATCAAATGACATAATGAAATCAAAGCAAAATTACAAAATGAAATCTACTCTACCTTACATTCTAATGTGCTCCATGACATCTACTTCACATCTCCTTCCATGTTGAGAACATCAAATCTTTATTCAATTCTTCAAAATCACAAAGTAAAACAAAGCTCTCCAAAGCTTTCAAAAGCCATCAAGGAAGAACTACAAACTCCAAGCTAAAGAACTAACAAATGAAGGAGAGAGCTCTCCTATTTATACAAAAAGATGAGAAGCCATCTCATTAATGAGAGTCCATGAATCTCTCCCTCTACCTCTAGAATCCTAATCAAAATAGGAACTGATAAGACACATGTCTTTTTAGAGTTACAATACAATTAGGAGATGTGACACCTATCCTCATGATCCCATGATTCTTTCCACTCAAATTCGAATTTGGCCTTAGAGTGCCACATAAGGGTCTTCTAGAAGCCTCCTTTCAACCTACACATGTCAAAAATCTCAACCCACTTGTTATGTATAAGCATATGCACATTATTTTCTAATTTTTAACCACAAATTCACTTAAAAGGATTAGAATTAATAAAGATTGGAAAAACATAAATTTGACCCAATTATAATGAAAGTGGGATGAATGTGGTGACATGGTAGTGAAATGGAGGTGAAATGGAGGTGATATAGTGGACATAATAGTGAAATTGTAATGGAAATGAATGACATTTTCAAGACTCAACAGTAATGCCGATGGATGTATGTCATATATTGCTGGGAAGGCCGTGGCATTTTGATTGGAAATATATGCATGATGGGAGAAGAAACACTTACACTCTAGAGAAGGATGGAAATAAACACATGATGTTGCCATTAAAGGATGAAGCAGACAAAGAAGCGCCTGGAAACAATGTTATGCTGATAAGTGGGAAAGAACTACTGCAAGAAGTCAAGAACGATGAAAAGATACATTTTGTTGTAATAGGGAGACCTAAGGTAATTTTGACTTCCACAAACTTAGATGATTTATCTGAAGAAATCAAAACTCTTTTGAATGATTTTGCTGATATTATTGTGGATGAGTTTCCAAATGCATTACCACAAATCAGGAGTATTAGTCATCACATTGATCTAATACTTGGAGAAATTTTGCCAAATAAAGCAACATAGAAGTTAACTCCTCAAGAAAATGCAGAAGTTGGGAGACAAGTGCAGGAACTGATGGATAAGGGATTAATTAGAGAGAGCCTTAGTCCATGTGATGTACCAATAGTACTCAGTCCAAAGAAAGGTGGTGAATGGTGCATGTGTACTGATTCCAGAGGCATAAACAATATTACTATCAGGTGTAGATTTCCTTTACCACCCATGGATGATTTGATGGATTGTTTAAGTGGGTCAAAGTATTTTACTAAAATACATTTGAAGAGTGGATACCATCAAATAAGGATTAGAGAAGGAGATGAATGGAAGACTTTTACAAACAATGGGTTATATGAGTGGTTAGTGATGCCTTTTGGACTCACTAATGCACCCAGCACATTCATGAGGTTGATGAATGAAGTCTTGAAGGAATATGCAGGAAAGATTGTCATTGTTTACCTTGATGATATTCTAGTTTTCAGTCAAAGCAAAGAGGAACATCTGGAGCATCTTAAGTTGGTTATGAGAACTTTGCAGAGAGAGAAACTGCTAATAAATCTGAAGAAATGCAGTTTTATAAAAGAAGAGTTAATCTATTTAGGGTTTGTAGTTTCTCAAGAAGGTCTGAAAATGGATCTTGAGAAATTCCAAGCAATTTGGAACAGCCCAACTCCAAGAAACATATTTGAGGTAAGAAGCTTTCATGGTCTTGCAAGTTTTTATAGAAAATTTATTAGAAATTTTTGTCAGATTGTGCACCAATTATTGAAACAATCAAATAAACTAATTAGCCATTCAAGTGGGCAAAAGAAGCAGACTGAAATTTTAAGTTGCTGAAGAAGAAATTTACAGAAAAACTAGTTTTAGCTTTGCCTAATTTTGAAAAAGTTTTTCAAGTTGAAATCGATTCTAGTGGAGTTGCAATTGGAACAATTTTAAGTCAGGAACAAAGACCAATAGCATACTTTAGTGAGAAACTAAATAAAGCTAAGAAGAAAAATTACTCTTATGACAAAGAATTTTATGCTATTGTGCAAGCTTTAAAAAAATGGGGACATTATTTGCTACCAAATGAGTTTGTATTGTATTTTGAAAATCATGCATTACGGTTCATAAACAACCGGCCAAAATTGAACCAGAAGCATGCCAAGTGGGTAGAGTTTTTGCAGAGTTTTACTTTTGTGATTAAACATACAAGTGGTAAATTGAACAAAGTTGCAGATGCTTTGAGCAGGGTAAATTTCATTGTGCAAGAATTAAAAGTTGGGGTTGTAGGATTTGAAGAAATGGTTGATATGTATAAAGATGATGTAGATTTCAAAGATATTTAGGTAGATGTACAAACTCCAACAGTTCATAATAGAAGCTAGTGGTTGGATTATCTTATCCAAGGAAGTTTACTGTTTAAAAGTAACAAATTGTGTATTCCCAAATATTCTATGAGGGAAAACATAAACAAGGAGAAACACAGTGGAGGGTTATCTGGACACTTTGGAAAAGGAAAAACCTTTGCTTAGGTAAATTCTTTTTACTACTGGCCAAAGATGCAAACTAATGTTAAGAGATTTGTTGAGAAGTGCAGGATCTGTCAGCATGCTAAGGGGAGAAGCCAAAACACGGGATTATATCAGCCATTTCCAATACTAGACTGACCATGGGATGGAGTTAGTATGGATTTTGTTTTGGGATTACCTAAAGCTCAAAGAAGAAATGATTCCATTTATCTTGTGGTAGACAGATTTTCTAAAATGGCACATTTCATTGCATGCAAAAAGACTAGTGATGCAACACATATTGCTAATCTGTTTTTTTCAGAAGTTGTAAGGTTACATGGACTGCCTATAAGTATTATGTCTGATAGGGATACAAAGTTTGTTAAGAATTTCTAGAGAAATCTTTGGAAGAAACTAGGTGCCAAACTTAGTTTCAGTTCAGCATATCACCCTCAAACAAATGGGCAGACCGAAGTGGTAAATAGAAGCTTGGGAAACATATTGAGGATTTTAGTATATAAAAATCCTAAGCAGTGGGATTTAGCACTTGCTCAGGCTGAGTTTTCTTATAATGATACTCCAAATCGGAGTACTGGGATGAGTCCATTCCAGATTGTTTTTGGGATGAATCCAAGAGGTGTATATGAGCTCAGGAATTTGGGCAAACAAGAGACAAGAAGTGAAAAGGCTAAAGAGTTTGCAGAGCAGATGCAGAGACTACAGGAAGATGTCAAAGACAGATTGCAGGAAAGCAGTGGAAAATACAAATAGAGAGATGATATGAAGAGGAGAGAAAAAGAATTCCAAGTGGGTGATCTAGTGATGGTGTACTTGAGGAAAGAAAGGTTTCCTGTTGGGACTTACAACAAATTAAATATGAAAAAGATAGGGTCATGCAAAATTATGAGAAAGTTTTCAACCAATTCTTATGAAATTGAATTGCCAGAAGGGGTTGGAATTTCTCCTATCTTCAATGTTGCAGATTTGTATCCATACAAAGAGACAGGTTTAGAGCTACAGGATGAACCTACAGAAGATGGAGTTCAAACTTTAAATTGGGAAGAACAAATGCCAAAGAGAGTCAAGAAAGAGGTGGAAGCTGTTGTGGAGAAAAGAGTATCCAAAAGAACCATAGGACAAGTTTATTTTCAGTATCTAGTCAAATGAAAGGGACAATCAATGGAGGATTCCAGTTGGTTAACAACAACAGAATTACAGAAGTATGGAGTAAATCCTGAAAGTTTGATGAATGATTCTTTTCTTCCTCGGGAATTTGATGCAGGAGCATCCAGACTTAGCCAGCAATGTGATTGTATGTTCACATGTTGTGGCTAACATAAAATGAATTTCATTGACATAAGTGGTCAAATAAATTTTTAGTAGAGAGGGTTGGATCTCTCAAATTTATTTTTACTTCAATTATTGTAATGATTAGAACACTGTCTTATTTTTAGAATAGGCGATAAGTTGTTAGGATAGGTTTGTATCAAAGCTTGAGAGTAGGGATTTAATTATTTAACTGATACAAATAGATATTGAGTTGTTAATGCAGTTAGAATAGGAATTGATCCATTAAAGAGGAAAAAGTGTAATGATAAAAAAAAGAGGAGCGAGAGGGAGTGAAAAAAAATAAATAGGGTTTGAGAGTGAAAGAAACAGAGGTCAGACAAATTGATGTAATCGAGCCGAGAGGTCCAAGACTCTGTAATTCCTATTTACTTGAATACTTGATCTAAGTGTGGTGTGTATGTGTTGTTCCTCGTGTAAAAATTCATTTGTAATATGTGTATTTGTTTCCTAGACCCTAACCAGGTATTATTCTTCAATTTATGCGTTTTATTGAAAATATTAGTTAAATAACATTAAGGGTTTTATTTCAAGTCCTTAGACTAAGCGCTAAACCCTTTTTCATTATAAAATTTTTTCCTTCAAAGTTCCATGAGGAACCATGGGAAATATTCTGAAACAGTAAATGGTATATCGCAAGGTATGAAAATGGTAAATGGTATTTTTCTAAAACATGCAATTAGCCTAAGGTGGCGACACGTAGCATGGAGAAACCACTTATCTCACGTGCTCTTGACCTGTTATCTATCATGCTGGTTATCACGTGATATTGTCCGACATCCATTGGACTTGGGTAAACGAGATAAATGGTGAAGATTGAAGTGCTTGGGGAGTAGAAAAGTCAAAGTGGGACAGATGGAGATTGTTCAGGTAAGTGGGACCTTCAGTGCGAAATCCAAGCATATAATCAGATTAATGTGTGATTCATTAGTTTTACAATCAAAAAACTATTTTGGATTTAGTTGTCCACATTAGTTATTTGTAGTGAAAATTTATAGTGATAAGGGTAGGAGGTTGAGGATGCAAATGCGTTGAGAAGGTACCTAGTTTTGCAACAGTTTCAGGATGTATTTCCTAAGGACATTATAGAGTTTCCACCTCACGGGGAGGTAGACGTTTCTATTGAGTTAGTGCCAAGGGAAACTCCAACATAAAAAAAACCTTATAGGATGAGCACACTAGAGTTGGTTGAGTTAAAGTTGGAGTTGAAGGAAATGTTGGACAAGGGATGCATTAGGCCAATTGTATCACTTTGGGGCACACTGGTATTGTTCGTAAAGAAGAAAGATGGTAATCTCAAACTATACATTGATTATTGGCAGTTGAACAAAGTACCATGAAGAACAGATACTCGTTGTCGAGGATTGATGACTTGTTCGATCAACTGAAGGGAGCAATAGTGTTCTTGAAGATTGATCTGAGATCTGGATACCATGAGGTACACATCAAAGAGGAGGACATTTAAAAGACTACGTTATGGACCAAGTATGGGCATTATGAGTTCATTGTTGTTCCATTTGGCTTGACTAACTCTACAACCACATTTATGTGTTTGATGAATAGTATGTTGCATCCATATTTGGATAAGTTTGTTATTGTGTTCATTGATGATATACTGGTATATTCTAAAAATTAGGAAGAGCATGTTAAGAATTTAGCAGCAGTGTTGAGGTTGTTGAGGGAGCATCATTTGTATGCTAAGCTCAGCAAGTGTAGTTTCTTTTAGAGTGAGGTACACTACTCGGGACATGTTGTCTCCAAGGAGGGCATTGCAATAAAGCCAGAGAAGATAAGGTCCATCATGGAGTGGGTAGATACTAAGAGTGTGAATGAGGTGAGATCTTTCATGAGTCGAGTAGGCTATTATAGGAGGTTCATCAAGAACTTCTTGTAGATTTCTTATCCTATCACATCATTTCAAAGGAAGGGTAAGAAGTTTGAATGGACAAAGGAGTGTGAGGCTAGATTTGACCAACTTAAGAAGTTGTTGACACATGCACCAATGCTACAGATTGAATATTCAGACAAAGAGTTTGTGGTATGCACAAATGTTTTCAAGAGAGGGCTTGGTGGAGTCCTTATGTAGGATGGATAGGTGGTATGCTATGAGTCTTGGAAACTAAAAAAACACGATAATAACTACCCAACACAAGATCAAGCGTTAACAATGATCATACATGCATTGAAGATGTGGAGGTACTATCTTCTTTGCAGGAGGTTTGTACTTATGAGTGATCACCTTAGGTTGAGGTATTTGTTTGACCAACCGAATCAGAAAGCCAAGTAGGCTAGATGGTTGGCCACAATTAGCGAGTTTGATTTCAAGATCAGGTACATCAAAGGTAACGAGAATGGGTTGGAAGATGCTCTCAGTAAATGGGTACATGTAAATCATGTGTAGCTATGAGTTCCTATGGGATAAATCTACAAGATAGGATCTTGCAGGTAGATCAGTAGGATGATAGGTATATGGAGATTGTGCACAGGTTGTAGTAGGATACGGGTACAGGTACAGGTATAAGTGGTATAGGTATAGGTGGTAGTATAGGTACATGCACAGGTATAGGCGAAGGTGCATAAATTATGGATTATTTTCTTACAGAATATGGATTGGTTAGATTTAGAGACATGATATATGTGTCAGATAGCAACGAGCTCAAGAAGGTGATCTTGAGAGAGTTTCATCCAAAACCTTATTCAGGTCACCCAAGTTATCAAAAGACATTGACTACGGTGAAGAGATATTATTATTGGTCAAATTTGAAGAGGGATGTAGCAGAGTTTGTGGCAAGGTGTTTCAACTGTCAGCGAGTGAAAGAAGAGTGTAAACATCCAGGTGGACTGCTATAGCCGATTTTGATTCCTGAATAGAAATGGGAGCTTATTTCCATGGATTTCATCACAGTGTTTCTGAAGACAATGAAACAACATGATTCCATCATGGTTATCGTGAACAAGTTGACAAAGGTTTCACAATTTATTCTAGTGAATTCTACATTCTCAGGTATTCATCAGAGATGTGGTCGGGTTGCATGGTGTTCCAAAGAAGATTGTGTCAGAGGGGATGTGAAGTTCACTTCCAAGTTCTAGAAGGAGTTATTTACAGGTTTGGGAACAGATTTGGCCTTCAGTACAACTTATCATCTACAGACGGATCGACAGACAGAGAGGGTCAACAGGATATTGGAGGACATGTTGAGGATGTATATGATGCATCAACAATGGAAGTGGGAAGAATATCTTCCTTTGGTAGAGTTCGCATACAACAACGATTATCAGGCATCATTGAGGATGAGTCCTGTTGCGGTGTTGTATGGGTGGAGTTGTAACACTCATATCAGTTGGAGTGATCCGATTCGTAGGGTATTGATTGGACTAGATATGTTGGTAGACATGGAATAGGAAATGCAGGCGATCAAGAAGAAGTTGAAGGCAACACAAGATATGTAGAAGAGTTATGCAGATAGGAACACGTTGTTCAAGGAGTTCCAGGTTATGGAATAGGTGTACTTGTGCATCAAACAGAAGCAAAGCTCCTTGTAGATTGGATCTTGTGCCAAGATGGCACCACGGTTTTGTGGACCCTTCAGTATCATTGAGAGGATTGGGCCAGTATCTTATCGACTTGAACTACCTCTGACAATGAAAGTCCATGATGTTGTCCATTTATCTTTGCTTAAGAAGTATGTTAAGGATGTTGATCATGTGATTGACAAGTCTGTATTACAAGTAGAACCAGATGGAGAATTCCAACTGGAGCCTTAATGTATATTACAAAAAAAGGTCCTCATGCTCCATAACTGAGCAATATAGTAGTTAAAGTGAAATGGAAGCACTTTGGGCCCGATGAAGCTACATGGGAGATGGTTGATCAGGTGCGGGCTATGTATCCTTCCTTGCTTTCTCGTTGAGGCAAAGCATATTTGATATGGTGTTTTGGTATATGCTTTAATATGGTGTTTTGGTATATGTTTTGATATGATTTTCTGGTATATGATTTGGTACATGTTTTTGGTATATATTTTGGTGATATTGCTATATGTACATATGTATATGAACGTAAATACCATCATTAGCTATGTTATAAAGCTCCACTAAGCGGTATGGGTGTCATGTAATTATGATTATGTTGTCATGTTACTATGCTATCATGTAGATATGTTATCATGATGTTATGATGTCATGTGGGTTGGCACTCAACAGGATGATCATTGTAAATACCATAATGAGCTATGTTATAACTCGCCAGTATGTGGTATGTTGTCATGATGTTTTTCTCTTGAGAAGGTCCTTCATTGTAAATATTGCATCGAGCTATGTTATAAAGCTCCATGAGCAGTATGTTTTCTTTCCAGTGGTTTATTGAGGTGTATGTGTGATTGAACACCAAGGATGGTGTCCCCCAAGGGGGAGGGTTCTGTAATAGCCTTGGTGAAAATTCCATGTAATAAAAGTTAAAAATAAATACCACGGTTGATGGGACACTTATTCGAAGCTGAATGTTGGGCAAGACATCCTAGGGGGTGTTCATTTGGTTGTTTATGGCTAAGGAAATCAGCAAAGGCAATGGATAAGGATTTGGAAAGGACAAAAATGGAATTTTTTGGCACATTTATTTATGAAAATAATGGAAATTAGGAGAAAATGGAGGTGGAAGGTCACAGGTTTCATGTTAGAAGGAAAATGAAGGAAAATAATGGAAAATGAAGAAAATAGAGGTCTCATTCATAAACAGGCTTCTGAGGATTGGTTGGTAGCCTTTTGTCCATTTAGCTTTGGAGCTCTCTCATTTTTATCTCTCTCTCTCACTCCTAGACACAGATTTTTCTTAGACCACTTTGTGATCCGGATTTAAACAGGAACGCAATAAAATACAGAGATAACCATATACACAAAGATGCAGTGGAAATAATCCTTCATTTCATTAATGGAAAATACTGAAATATGCTTACAACCAGAAATGGAAATAAACCAGCTAGGGCGATGGTAGCTTATCTCTGAGAAGAGATGTGTGGCTACATGCCTCTGAACTATTTCGAACTATGTTACAATGAGGCTCGAAGGCCTATTTATTGTTGATAAACAATGGAAAACCCTTCACATTCCAAAACCTAACCCTAGAAAATGAAACGCCAAATTGTGGGCCCTGTTTTGGGTAAATTGGTACATCAATTTCCCAGGGTCATAACTTTGGCGTACGATCTCTGTTTGACGCGTATGATAGCTCATTAGAAATATATATCCAAGAAATACCACTTTGGGAAGGGAAACATTAGTCCATGGACCCATGGTGCCCCCAGATTTCCCAAAAAACGTCATTTAGGGCCTCAAAACGGCTCTAGAAGTTGAGGACCCGAAAAACTGCTAAAAATAGTAAATTGTGCTACAATTTAGGAAACTGAAAAGACTAAAAGAGATAGTTGTGGGGGTCCAAATGGGATAGGTGGGTGGCCACCAACATCCACATGGATCAGCATCAAACTTCCCGAGTGCAGTAGGTGCACTACATACTGATTTCACTGTGTAACAGGTGCGATGGTTAGGGAGGGTTAACTTTACCCTCAAACTGTGGATTTTTCTCACTGCCTTCAATCTTATTCAAGAGTTTTTTTTGTCTGTATTCAGTGTACTTCTGTGAAAACCCCCTTCTCTTGCATTATTCCGCCTCCTTAGTGCAAAGAACTATAAATTATTTTATGTATTGTGTGTCGTTTTTAGTTCTCTTTTGCAAAAAAGTAGCATAGTCGAACTGTCGTCTCTAGATCTGAAAGTGTCATAGCTGTTGTTTTCATTTTTAGGAAGAATTTCCATTGTTCTTGATAGTCGATTATACAGTTACTATTGCATAGGATTTGAATTAGTAGTTTTAAAGTGTCGAAAAGCAATTTTCATTTCAAAATCACAAAGTGTCTCTCTTGCTTTCACTTCATTTTGAAATAGAGTTTTGTTGAGTATTGTCGCTTTAAAAGTAATTCAATTTGCACATAGATTTCTTAACGTCATTCACACATTAAGACGGTTGAAAACAAATACATGCATGTGCATTTGCATTTTGATTGCTTGGCTTGATTTAGGACTGTGCATTTAGCGTGTGCTCTGTGCTCTGTGAAGAAAAGATTCTTGAATTTCTTCCCTTTAGTAGCTAGGATTTTCATTGCTGAAAGAAGATCAAACGTTTGTTTATCATCTTAGACTGCATTTTAGGAATTATATACACATCACGTGGTGAACTTGAAAGGCAAACTTTTAAGCAAGATCAACTTAAAATAAATTCAATTAATCTAACAACGCTTTGGAACTTAATGCACAACATCTAGAGGTCTAGGCTAGAGACGTATTCCAACGTCGTAAAGCCTGGTAACTGTTGCTTTCAGTGTTGGTTGGGTGATTCCTCCACTCTGAGATGGAAAATTCCAGTACAGACTTGTGCTCCCATGTACCGTCGAGTATATATTGGGAGACCACAATAGGCTGCATCCTTTATCCTTAGGAAGTCGTGTCTACCACCCTATTGATCGCAGTGCATCGAACACAGCATTCGGGAAGATTGACTGCCATACTGTAAAAAGTATTCTGCAGTTTTGCGATTGGTTTGGTAATCCTCTCTGCCTAGATCTCCAGAGAAGTCCATTTTTCTCCTTTTCAGACTCCTTAAAGGAAAAGGTCATCTGAGCACTTGTCACTTCAGGCTCAATAAAAATCGAAGACGATTAGAGTCATCTTTTGTTTTTTCTCGACTCTTTAAAATTGAAAAAACAAGTTGTGTCAAAGCATCTAAAATTAATTTAATTTGAAAAACATTTTTCCCTTTTTATTTTTAGTTGATCAAGTAATCTACAATCGTGGAAGAAAGTCAATCAAAACCCCGTCATTCGCGGAGACTCACGAGTCAACCATTGTTGACTCCAGAAGAAAAACCTTTCCAGACGAAGCGAACTTGTTTAACTGGATCGAAGTCCCCTAGGTTGGTTGGAGCAAGCACTCCAACATCCTCAGAGACTCTGGTTACTCTGAACATTTCTGGAATCCCTGCCTCTACAGAATAAATTCTGCAACAGCAAAAGGACATTACAACTGATCCTAGTGTGACGGTTAACACTTCTATTCCTAAACCGGCTCCATCTACAGCCGATTCGAAAGGTGTTACTCCCCAACCGTCTGCTACTACAGAACTTACATCTTCTTCGGCACCAGAAATATTTTACGGACCTGACAATCCGCCTCTTCCTCCTGGATTGATTGCCATAGAAGAGATTGTGGAAGATCCTTCGTCTAGCACTCCAACGCAACTTGGAGCTGGGATCACCTTGTATCCTTCTGCATCAGAAAATATTCACCCACCCTCAGAAGTTCCTAAAGAATTGCTGAGGAATATTTTGGATAGGCTTAATATGTCTGAACAACTGTCAACATCAAGGACTGTGTCACCCGACACAGCAACAGCGGAAGTTCCTTCTGCTATTCCGACAATGTTTGCCGGTGTGCCATCTGTCCCAACCAGCTTTCAATCGCTGGATGGAGTCCATCCAGGGACTATTTCGACAGTATGGACTGTTCCCGTTTGTTCATCCGGAATTATATCTGGAATATCTTACGTTGAGTCTCGACAAATTGATCCGTCACAAGGTCAATTTGGAAAACTGGTCCCCAAAGGCAAATTATTCCTTTGAGTACTGGATTACCGTCGTATGGAGGGCCATATACCCTTTCATTGTCTTCCTCGGAAGGACAACCATGCATGATTTCGCAACAAAATTTGGGTTATGCTGGAATCACAACCAACGGTTGGGTACCAATCCTATCTCAACAACCAAGAGTTGTATGCTCAATACAATAAAGTTCACCTATGACAAACATCCCCACTATGCTGGCTATTGTGGTAGTATCACAAGTACAAGTGTCACCAGTTGTATGCCAACCTCAAATTTCACAGGTTGCAATACAACAATCTCTTGTACCTCCGACACAACCACAGTCACCCACTAGTGGAATGGCACAAGTTCAAACGGGGAACACCAATCCCCATCTTGGTCAAATAGTCAGTACTGGACAATATTCCATGGCTTCACAACCATGGCTGGTGCAATACCAACAACCAATTCCAACATGTTTACCAAGGATATGAGCAACAAGTCTTTGCAAGTAATGGGTAGCCGTATCAACCATATCATAATGGTTATGCCCATCAACCTTATCAAAGTTACCAACATCAAATGCATTATGCTGGCATGCAAAGATCGACTTCTCAAACGATTCCATCTTATCCTGGGTATGCTCAACCAATCTTGAATCAACAGTTGCCTTTCGTGGCAACTTTAGAGTTACCGGATCTAAGTCGACTAACGAACGATCCAATTGCCTACACCCCTTGGTGGCCAACGATTCTGCATAAACTTCCGTCGGATATTCCTAAATTTAATGGAAATCCAAGCGAAGACCCATCGAATCATGTGATGACCTTTCATCTATGGTGTTCATCAAACACTCTCAATGATGATTCAATTCGGCTTCGCCTCTTTCAGCGCATGTTAACTGGTTCGGTAGCGAAGTGGCATATCAAACTACCTAGAGCTTCGTTTGATAACTTCAGTACCCTATCCACAACCTTTTTAACCCATTTTCAGTTACCTATCAGGTACGAAATAGGAACTGAGCTACTTACCAATTTCAAACAAACAACAGCCACTCACATATCCGATCATATTAATGAGTGGCGACATCGCCGTAGAATGGTAAAAACATATGTTCCTGATCAGCTATTGGCTGAATGGTTTATTAAGTCACTGTTACCCGCTATTACAGAAGATGTGGCAAAGGGGGGAGTCATCACTGAAGAGCAAGTTATTGCTCGTGCACAATATCTAGACTTGATCTATACTCAGTATTGCACTCTCTACGATAAAATCCCTGATGCCCCTAGACCATAATTCTCTGTTCCTCCACCTCCTAAATCAAACAAAGAATCTCATGCCATCGATGGTGTGATAGGTACGACAAGCACCAAAACCGCGAAGGCCACATCGAAAAAAGCCCGCACGGTTTCGAGTCAAGATGCAAATGAGGAACTTCTATCCTTGGAAGTAAATTCCGTGTCATCAGACAAAGGCAAAGAAACCAAGCAGCCAGGAGGCAAGAAGAAAAAACAAGGGAAGAAGAAAAACCAGGGAGACTCATCTCCTAGAAAATCTTCTGCGAACCCTTCTGGGAATGCAAAACCAAAAACTCCATGTCATATATGTGATGAGGATCATTGGACACGAGACTGTCCATATAAAGAAGAACTTAGAAAATCTTTCAAAAGTTCAAAAACCTCGGTTGTATTGACTGATCCGTTTCCAAACCCAGGGACAAATCTGGTTGCTAGCAAAAATGCTTCCCCGTCCCAAGTGCTAATGTTGTCAGTCTTGAAGCAACTGAATGATGCTCTAATAACGACAAGGAGTAAAGATTATGGGAATCCACAGATGTTGAACAATGAGGATAATGATCAACCTAGTAGTTCAACAACAACTTCAACAGAAGTCGTGCCACCCATCATTCTTGAATTAACAATAAAACCGCCAAAGGGAGTAGTACACAAATTGACATTTAATCCTCGTGCCTGAGTAGCACAACACTATAATATAGTGGAGGATTTAGCTCAATCGCCATCCGTGATGTCGACTCTTGAGGTACTACAAAATTTCCCCTCCCAAAAGTAGGCTTTATTATCAACAATAGGTGGGATTGACCCAATGGATTCCAATCTTGTATCTTTTAATCATATAGGATACGACCCTGAGTTACCAGCTTAACTAGCTTTCCTCATTCAAGTGAAAGCCCTCAAAAAAACTGTTCATAGAACAATTATTGATGAGGGGGCATCCACATGTATCATGTCAATGAGTTGCTAGAAAACTCTAGGGTCTCCGTCCTTATCGCGATCATCAACGACATTGAAAGCATTTGATGGACGTACATACACCCCGTATGGGATACTAAGTAACTTGCAAGTCGAACTGGGGGGAAAAACAATAGAAATCAATGTTGAAGTCATCGACGGAAATCTTGATTACAACATCCTACTGGGAAGACCCTATATATATGCCATGGCAGCTGTTATGTCGACCTACTTTAGGAAAATTGCATTTCCTTCCCAAGGAGGAATTACAATCATCGACCAACAAGCTTTTCTCCCCAATAGTTCGCAAGTTACGGGAAGCATTCTGATGATCCATGGAAGCCCCAACATGCTTCATAATATCAGAGTAGGCCTACTAAAAGACCCTATGTTAATGGGAACTTTTACCCTACCGCCTCCTACGAATTGGGCGAAAGTGGCTAATGTAGGAACCTGCAATATGATATCTTCCATTCAAAAGATGTCAGAAAACGATGTTAAAATGGATCATTCGCAAGTTTTGCCTCTAACCCTGCTGGAAATATTATAGCAATCAATGTTCTCAGCATGGGAGGCAAACCCACATCAACTCTCGTCGAGTATTTAGATAAATAGGTCTAAGGAATATGGCACCCCACTGCTCACCAACTGGCAGCAGCAAATCCGGATCACCTCGGAAATCCATACCATCATATGGGAACCTGGCATAAACCATCTCCTAATGGTCAAATCACTCGAACAAGGTCTCAGAAAAAGAAATCTGGGGATGACCAGCGTGCCGAGACATGAGATCGACCCATCTCTACATCCGTGGTTCGGTCGGTGGAGGTAGGCCAAGTGAAATGTACTGCAGCTACATCAGTGGGATTCTCTCCAAGGCGAAAGTGGTCAAAATAGAACCATAACCAAAGTTCTTGGATTTTCCACTCTTCACCTTAGTCAATTGTTCTTTCATCACAAAAATTATTGCATCACACCAATTGAACACCTTCGGTTCAAGGCATTCCAAAGTATACTGCATATAAGATCTGTTGGCTATGTGAAGAGCAGAACTACCAGCTAGTCTAGCAAAAGTAAATAGAATGGTCTGGAAGGATGGGTTAGTGACATCTCAGATATTGATCTTACCGTCCGTACTCGGCTGAGATCCCTCTCTGCAATTCCGGCGAATGTACTCCCTCACGGAATCACCCCCATGGGCATAGCTTGATAATGAGAGAGGGGCACCATGCCTCAATAAACCGGTTAGAAAATAGATGTCTACCACTGTCAAGGGGATCGATTTTCCCCTAATCTGGAATACCTGGTTGATAGGATCCCAGGCATTGAGGAAATACTGAAACAAACTAATTTTTTTCCTCATGCTAGAGATATGGAAAAACTTCAACAGGCCACAGTTCCATAATGCAGCTACTGTGCCCAGATCATGTAAAGCAACAACGTCCTCTTCTTCATGCTCGCGTTCTTGCCATGTAACAACCATTTTTCTCTGATAAATCTCTGAAAAACAAACAAGGGAAGAGTCAGGATCTTCATTTGGTAAAAATAAGGCAAAAATTCATGAGGAAACTATGCAAAAACTTTCCTCCCTGCATCCATCGCACCTTTCGACTAAGGAAGGGTGCAATGGTCCTAGGGCGAGTTCTTCAAACCCCATGGGCTCAACAGGACAAGGAAATAAGCTCATAATCCAAAATGAAAGGCATGTAATGAAAGAGCACAAGTTTAGCTCTTACCTGGTCTGAACGGCATCGAGAATTGTCCACAGAATCTCTCAGAATCTGCTGGTGAAAATCAGGGGGGAAAGCACCTCCAAAGCTCCAACAAACAAAATTCAAATGAAATGGTAAAATGAGAGGTAAAAGTCACTTTTAATTTACTATGCACGTAATTCAAGTAAAATATTAGTGTTTTTAACTCATTTATCAAGCATATGTTTTCATTTCTAATCGGTTTGATGAAGCAAATAAACAGGTAGTACAATCTTTGAAAGAACGAAATGGTAAGGGTGAATCAAAAACTCAATGACCATCATTGCAAGCAATGTTGGCGTAGAGTTCAAGCTCGTTAAAAAATAAACATAAGCCATGAGCAAATGTTTCCCCCCAGCGTTTAAGCTCATTAAAAAATGAACCGGTAAATAACCATTGTGAATGCCTTATCGCCAGCTTTTGAGCCTTGGTCGTGTTCTCACCATCACCTCCACTCTGTTTTTAGTCGATCATTCACCCCCCATATGATTGTTTACCCCTTCGAGGAACATCTACAAAGAGTGATTCTACTAGCCATCCTTGTGACACTACCGTGATTGGAAAATTCCAAATCTTACCTGGAATCAGCTGCTACCCAAAACCATCACTCTTTCCTTGAAAATGAGTCTTCTATAAGCTATTTTCACCTGACTCGTAAAATATGAAAAGATTGCCGAGCGATTGGCCTCTCTGGCTCGTTAAAGGCATCGGAAGTGCTATCCCTCCTATAAATTTTAATCTTTTTGGACTTGAGGGATTATTACACAAAAATATCAAGCGCTTGTCTTGTTCGGCTCGTTAAAACTATAAAAAATTCATCCCTTTTGTATTATTTTATGCTTTTTCGGACTTAAGTGATTATACAACGAAAAAGAACATTTGGAGTCTCCTTTCCGTTTCTTTCATACTCTCTAAAATTGAAAGAGACCGAGTTATCTTTGTCATTAAACTCATTAAAACCGAATAGCGACAAACTCATCCAAATGGACGAGAACGAGTTTCACTGTCGCTAGGCTCGCTAAAATATAGCGACAAGTTCACCCGAAGGGCGAATTATAGAAAAAGCATATGTTATCCTCCTCAAGCTTGACAAAAATAAAGAGGTACTGGTCAGCAATGACTGGGGAAAATTGGGAAGAAAACTTGAAGAAAATTTATTGGTAGCAAGTCACTCTTGAACATGACACTTTCCTCCATCCATTCCGGTTGGGTTGTTCCGTTCACTGTTCATCACCATTGGTCCATCACACCATCCATCTTTGGGGTTAACGCTACCAATCCATCGTCAGTGTCATCGATATGTTCAAGAGAAGTCATTCAGAGAATTCACCTGTGTCTCATCCGCTGCAATACATTCACGCTCCATTCTTTCATGACTGCCACCCTGAACCTTGTATCATCAGATTGTTTTCACCTCCAAAATCATTTGCTTCATTTCGTGTCGTTGATGTGGGATTCATTAAAGCCCTCCTGGGACGGGTCGCTTCTTGTCGACATCAGCTCATTATCCAAGAAGTTGACTTAGGAACAACCCTGTCAGCACTTTGAAGCTTGCATGCCTCAATGGCAAGTTTCTCACTTTCGGCGATAGGTTTACATCAATGGCCTTCGACTGAGAGATTTTACGTGGTGTTTGACGCCAAGTCCTTTTTCACACCACGTGAATTGTACTGTAGTAACTTGAGGGTCATTGTCATTATTGGTGATTCCTCTCGCGCCTGTTAATAGCTTACATCATTTGCTGGTAATCAGGTGATGTCTTTCCATGCTTGACTCCAGAACATCTTTCACATGGATCGACTTGTACTCCGAGTGAAGATTGAACGAATTTTGAAGGCCTTGGATCTAGTTTCATCCATTCGGGCTGCGATATATTAAGGAATATAAAGACATCAAATTTACATCATTGCCGAACAGATGATCATCCAAATCAAAGGATGATGACTCCGTCTAAATCATCAGTCTGCTACACAGACGGATGTCTGTCCTATGTACATTAAAATGAATTTATAAAGCTGAGCATGGGAATGCCCGCCTTAGCTAGATCATGAAAAATATTATGAAGATAATGTATTGTATTGTATTTTATCACAGGTCGCCTTCCAACTTGAAAAAACTTTGGATCCTCATGATAAAGCATTTCACCCGACATCAAAAGATTAACAACCTCATGCTTTAGGGGGCAACTGTTATAGAAATTTTTGGGCACTGCAACCCCAATCATAAATTTCCATAAACCAAAGGCTCCTAAGTCCCTAAAAGTGTTGCTTCACTCCCTAAAGGAACAAGGTCAGTTGATTACATCATCTCCCAAAAGTTCTCCACAGAAAACTACTCAGAACTGGTCAAAATTGGACCATACAGAATGCCCAGTGCAGAGGGTGCGATGCATCTCACCTACTCAGTGTAAAGGGTGTGATGCATACTGTAAAGCCCTTCTGTAGGGTGCGATGGGAGAGAATGGACAAATGGTAGAGACAGTTTGTGAGGTGGAGGATCATAGAATCTTCCAGAAACTTCTTCTCTGACACTTGCCTCTCTGAATTCGCCTAGGGATGAGTAAGAGATCATCAATCTCCACGTGGAATCAAGAACTATCAGAGAGAGGACACTAATCAAAATCCCAGAAGCTGACTCACTCCCCTACAATCATCTATATATGGATCCCTCATCACAGAGATCTGGAGGTTGGAATCTTGTATCTTGTAAGGAAGTGTTGTTGGTTTCCTGGTGCAACATCATAGTGTTGGGTGATCTAAGCTTTAAATGAGGTGAAGAAGGGCTTTCATGTTGGAGGATGATGCTGGGTCAGAACAATTGGTTGTAATCCTCTTTTCTATTCTTGATATTAATAAAGCTATTCAAGTTTTCCTCCACATTCTTGTACGTTTGATGATATATGCATTTGTGTGGTCAATACATATTTGGTCCTGTATTGCTTATGATTGTATGATCCGAATGGAAAATGGCCCCTTGTATTGGTTATCTATGGTACGCATCCACCCATATTATTCATTGACCCATGGAATTTGCCCATGGTATTGTAAATGGCATCTGCCCGTGGTATTGTAAAATCCACCCATGGTATTCATTCACCCATGGAATTGACCCATGGTATTGTAACTAGAAAAATACTATAAGTAACAAGTCACATTTTGTAAAAGGACAAATTGTCCGCCACAATGTAGCCTTTACAGTTCAGAGGCATGTAGCCACACATCTCTTCTCAGAGATAAGCTACCATCGCCCTAGCTTGTTTATTTCCACTTGGGTTTTAATAAAAGAAGTTTCTTTGTGGTTTTGTTTATTGGGCATTCTCCTATTTTTTTCTTCTAGTATTTCAAATTTTCAGATCTTGGGGGTCTCTCCTCCCAAGATCCATTTCAATCTTTTAGATCTTGGGAGCCTCCTCCCAAGATCCGGATCAGTGGTATCAGAGCAGGTTATGATTCCATGGGAATGAGGGTTTGATGCATATTTCAGCTTCAAATTTTGCAGCAATATTCAACAAACTTCAGATTTTTTTTTTTTTTTGGCGGCGACTTTGCAGATCAGATATGTACATTTTGATTTAATATCTATAAAATCTGATTACAGATCTGTATTCTTTGTGAGAAAATAGCCGATTTCAAAAAAAAAATCGGTCAAATCGGATTCCGGATGAAGGAGATATCGCTGATTTAAAAACAATGGGGTTGCAGATAATTTTCAGGGCAGCGAGATTGCGGCGCAGATCTAGACGTCCTGCTGCAAGATCTACAAAATCTAATTGTAGATCTGGCTTCTTTGTGGAAAAATACCCAAATTCAAAAAAACAATCAGTTGAATCGGAGTCCGGA
>APFE030067419.1:764199-774497 GCA_000404065.3 Pinus taeda | reverse complement strand
AAAAAAAAACAAAAACAAACTGTATCTATGATAAATCCTGTTATACAACAAAATGACCTCCTCATCAACTTAGAGGTGAAAGACATGATGACTGAAGCAAAGACCAAAATTGCAGGCCTTGATTCCACACTAACGTTGGTTGCACACTGAAACCTGCTTTGTAAAGCTTGTTACCAAGCCTAAGGGAGCGTTAGTGACCCCACTAACTCATGTTATTAGTGAAGGGGCAGTGTTAGTGAAAGTAAGGGAAGTTCAATGGGTCAAGCCAATGAATTGACTCACAGATATCTAGATATTTATCCCTAAATTTGCTAAAAGAAATCAAGGAAACATCCAAAATCAAGATATTTGGAGGATTTCTAATCTAAGAAAAGAAGGCAAATGGGAAAGAGCTGAAAAGCAGAGCAAGTTCATTGCTTTTGCCCTAGTGAACTCTAGGAGGAGCTTGGAAACCCTAACTCGATTGCTACAGCAAGGTGAGGGTTATTGTGAAAGGGGTTAGAGCATTTGAAAGGATAGCCCACTAAGCTATTGTGAACTGTCATTCACTTGAAGAAGTGAGCTGAAAGAGAGAGAGAGAGAGAGAGAGAGAGAGAGAGAGAGAGAGAGAGAGAAGAAGAAGAAGAAGGGGCAAGGGAAGACTGCTACAACGGATGGTTGTAATCACTCTTCCATTATAAATACAGAACTGCAGTTTTGTTCCCTACTCCATAGTGTTGGTAACATTGCTCATTGAGTTGTTCATTTCGATACTTATTTAGATGAGTGGTTTAGTTGTATGCAAATAGATGTTCATTGTGCATTCTTATATTAGTTTTCAATATTGTATGTTGTGATTGTGTCTGCCTTTCCTTTGTGCAAGAATTAATTTGGAGCTTGCTTTGAGGGAATTCTTCTTGGATGCCTAATGATCTTCAAAGAAATCTAGAAGGAGACTTGAGGTAATCCTGTTTCCATACTTTGTTAACTTATATTTGATAGATGAACATGTGTATAACTTGGTAGCTTCTATAGATAATCTTACAGTTTGTCGAAGGTCTCGGGAAGGCCTTTGAGGGTAGTTTTCATTCTCCATACACTGTGCATTTTACCCCATAGTAGATTAGGGACTCCACTGTGGACTGTACATCGAGTTCTCATTTTACCCAGACTCTTCTATGTTCTCTCTTCCTTCTAAGAGCTCCCTATTCTTCAACAATCATTTTTCTAATCCACCAAATATCTTGCTGCATCCTACTAGTGTACATTCATCTCAGAAATTGATCTTGGAAACCCTTTTTGTGCAAGATTTCCCACACTAATGCAGGTTACCAAGCTACAGAGAGCTTTATAAAACATTGTGCCTGTGTACAGGGAGCGTTAGTGACCCTACTAACTCTCTGTAACCACTGTTACAGAGTTTTAGTCTCCCTTTGTCTTCATTTCCAGTTGTACCTATGGACCAAAAGGGACGGAAAATCTTCTCATGGGATGAAATAAGATCCGTAACTATATTATGTCAACAAAATTGGTGTCCTAGAAATTTATTTTTAGGAAAAAGTTTTGGTTTTTCTCTCTTAATAAACACTGATATTTTGTATTCATCCTTCGGTTTAAATAGTTGTGAGTTGCTTCATTTTGGTTTTCAGTAGTTGTTAGGAAATATTGGAAAAGAATCTTTTGGTTATGCATGTGTTGAAAGACTATAGATGCACAGACGGAACTATGAATATGTGAAAAATGTGAATATGTAGGATAAAACTTGTTTGCATCAAATTGATTTTTTTTTTCAAAGCATTGCTTTTGCATGATTTATTGAGTCAGGAGTCTCACCATATTTCATACGACAACACCCCCACCAAAGACAAATAATCAAGTACCCATAAAATTTACATTAAAATCAATCAGTTACTGTTTTGAGCAAACCAACATTAGCTAGGCTAGGATCTTGGGATAAGCATGTGAGTGAATTGCCCAAGGTTGAAAACCAAAACTAGTGTTGTTAATGAGAAAAAAATTCCTTCTGCACTCATATTACTAGGACCACTCCACTAACAATGGAGCAAAATACGAGACAACATCGGATTGTAATTGAAGGTAGCCCGCATTCTCTTACAAATCCTTTGGGCATTCTATGTACTGGGGGTCCCTTCGGGGATTTTGGAACTGAGTAGGGGACTCAGGTATCTTACTGACATAGCCTGCTATCTACGACTATGTCCACCCCCAGTGATGTCTGTGATCTGAGGTATCTCTAGTGGCCAAACTTATAGGGGATTACACAAGGTGACTGGGACGGGCTGTCTTGGTACCTAACATAGACAAACCTACTTTGTCTTCAGTTTTTGGGAGGGTGCTCATCTTCATAAGAGTACTTGGCCCATCAATATAAGGTTCGGGCGAAGCTCTAAAGTAACTGTAACTGTACATCTGGCCATCCTTCTCTATTATTCATTGAGATACCGGGTTTCATCTCCGGTGATTGGTGCTTATCAGACGACGTATTTTTCCTCTATTTGCTGATTGATAGACTTAGTGTATTTTTTATATTAGGTACTTGAGTGTTATCATTTTGAGACTTTAATGAACATCACAATACAAATTTATTGATAAAATTAATGGTCATGGTGGCTACATCTGGCCCTCGTCGTCACTCTAGACAATTGTTAGGACTTCCTCCACTCGTCGTGGAGGATCTGCCGAGCTCCCATGAACCAGATTCCCCATCTTTGAGGAATCAGTCTCCCAGATCTCACACGAGATCTGTTTGTACAGCTAACGATTCAAGTTTTCCAGAGGATTCTTCACGGAAGGATTTCTTCCTCATTTTAACCCTCCGCTCATAAGTCAGTTGGAACCACTCTTGATTCCAGTGGCACCAGTACTTCCTGCTTCGGTAGTTGGAACATTTCCATCTATCCAATCGAAAACTAATGGGTTGTGGAACTTCAAGGACACTTTTGGTCCTTCACCACTCCCCCAATCGAAAGTCTCCACAACACTGGTAATGGTGAATCCTGCTATCCCGTTTGTCCCAGGTACAACCACTCACACGACACCCTCTATGAGTGGAACCAAGAAGATGCCAGGTTCCACCCCTATGGTACCATACTGCATACCTTCAACAAGTGCCACATATAGTGCTCCTTATAACACTCAATGCGGCACTATGGATGCGGTTCCCGTTTACCAACAATATGGTCGACCACCAATGTATAGTTCAAACCCCTAGACTCAGACACCTTGGGGGTTCCCAATATGCACATGTTGGTAGGGAACACAATAGTTCCCCCTCCATTCTCAGGCATGCATGGTCAGTCGCTAATTGACATGAGTGTCCCCTCTGTCAATCAAGGCCAAATGGTTATTTTTGTGTCGGGCGGGAATCCACTAGGGTTCCCAACCAGTCCATGGGGGCACCCTCCTCACATACTCAAATGAGTCAAGGGGGCATCGCTTATAATGGGGGGAAATTTCATACCCCAGTATCAAAATCCTCATGGAAATCCACTCTACAACACCATACCGCAAAGAAACTGCTACACCATGCAACCCATGTACAATATGGGGAACCAAACGATGGGAGGAGCGCAAAGCTCCTCAAGTCATTCGTCATCACCATGGTTCGAGTCGGGGGCACCTAACTCTCTACCTTTCTTGGCAACATTGGATATACCCGACTTATACAAGTTGAAAAATGACCCCATCTATCACAACTTACAATGACCATTGATCCCACATAAAATA
Source organism: Pinus taeda (assembly GCA_000404065.3). Lineage (NCBI taxonomy): Eukaryota > Viridiplantae > Streptophyta > Pinopsida > Pinales > Pinaceae > Pinus > Pinus taeda. Next base: position 770,771 of record APFE030067419.1, on the reverse strand, counting down.
CCAATGGACATCCCAAAGTTTGATGGAAAACAAGGGGAGGATCCGGGCACCCATATCACCACCTACCATCTCTGGTGTGTTTCAAACTCTATGGTGGATGATAGTGTCCAATTACGTTTTTTTCTCCGTACCCTCACTGGAAATGTAGTGAAATGGTATTTGAGTTTCCACACGCGTCAGTAAACACCTTTGACACTTTAGCGAAGGAATTCCTAAAGCACTTCTAGTTGCCAATCTGCTATGAGACTAGGACAGAGCTCCTCACTTCATTTCGTCAGGATACCGCCACCCACATCTCTGATCATATTCATAAATGGAGACGTAGGGGGAGGTTAGTAAAAGCTCTTACCCTATACTTTCTCTTAACAGATTGGTTCTGCAGGTCCTTACTTCCTCAAATTGCTAGAGATGTTGCTCTAGGTGGTGCGGTCATAGAAGACCAATCCATACATTGTGCCCAACACTTAGATTTGATATATTCATAGTCTGGCACTCTTTACGACATAATCCCCAATGCTCCTGGGAACCCCAATGCTTCCGCCACTCAACACCCTGGAGTGCATGCTGACGAGATTGTCGGTGCAACCTCTGGGGCTGCTGTAAAACAACTCAGTGGTTCCATTGCCAAGTTGGCAGTGGACCCCTCTACCAATACGACTACTCTTTCTTCCACTATGATAAACTCTGTGTAGTCTACACAAAAATCTAGTGGCAAGAACAGGAAGAATAAGAAAAAGACCGCTCCTTTTGAAGAGCAGTCACCAAAGTGGCCCAACCCAAAATAGAAGTCCACTGCACCTACTGACGAAGAAAAGGATAAAACCACTAGATATCCATGCAAACTCTGTGCTGAAGACCACATGACTTGGCAATGTCCACGGCTTCAGGAATGCACACAATACCTTGCCAAGAGGGATTCTGGTAAGGCCCCCGTTGTCCTTAGAAATCCTTTTCCCAATCAAAAATAGCAAAATCTTATTGCAAACCAACCACAACCCTGACAAGGGGGCAATGATGGCTCGCATCATATTTCAGTTGGTCAAGGATCATATACCATTTTCACATTTGAAATGGTAGAACTTGCCACAAGAGCCAAATCTTATGGAGCTCCTGTCACTCTTGTAGCAGAACCATCCTTAGGTCAAAACCCACAGCCGCCCAACGATTTAAATATCAAACGAACGGTTGAGGACTTTTTAATTCGACCCCCAAAAGGGGCACTTTGATGCACAATGCATAATACATCTGCACGTGCCGCCCAACACTACAACATTATAGAGGATTTGGCACAAGCGTTGTCGGCTATGTCGGCGCTCAAAGTATTACAGACATGCCCAAAGCAACAGAAAGCTTTTCTTTTAGCTATTGGAGGTATTGACCCAATGGATTCCATGCTTGCTATTTTCGATATGGACAAGTGTAAACCTCCCCTTTCTCACCAGCTTGAATTCCAGTAGCATATAACTTTGAAAGGTAAAGGTATACACAGAACTGTCATTGACAAAGGTGCTTCAACCTGCATCATGTCGGTTTCATGTTGGCTCGCCCTAGGTTCCCCAACCCTATCCTCGCCGTCAAAATCCCTTAAAGATTTCGATGGCCACAACTTTACCCAAAAGGATACCTATCTAGTTTCCCCATCACTTTGAGTGGGAAAACCATAACGGTGGAAGTAGAAGTCGTAGAAAAAAAATCGACTGTAATCTCTTGTTGGGTCGCAGTTGGACATATGCCATGACAGTCATTGTATCTACTGTCTTTCGTGTCATCCAATTCCCATTGGATGGAAAGGTAGTTACAGTAGATCTGTTGTCTTTCTGCACCCTTGATTATTCACCATTACGAAGTGGCTTCGTACCCCTAATAGGAGGTGGAATTGACTCTTATGTCAGTTTAGGTACCGGTCTACTGAAGGCTTCTTCCCTTATGGGTTATTTTCCTCTTCAGCCACCGAAGTTTTCATAGATGGTCAATATGATTTCATCTATTCCTTAGGAACCGACCGATCCATGGATCCTACTGGCTCCTTCAGACATTGACACATACGAAGAAAAAATGCCATTGTCACTAGCTAAATTGGCCTGCGAAGCCATTCAAATTAAACCCGAATCTCCAGTCACTTTTGTTTTGGCCAATGGTACCAATGCCCCTCCCATAACTGCTCCTTCTTCCAATCCACTCAATCGAGTCCTGCCTATGGACGAAGTTATTAGAGAGACATGGGTTTAGAAGAACGACCTTGGGAGGACTCACACCATCATGTTTTGATATCTGATTCGGACATGATGCCTTTTCAAATCCTGTCACCCGATGCACATGAAATCATTTCCTCACCATATATGACTATCCAACCTGTGGATTTAGAAGGAAATAGGGGAAATATTTCAAAAACATTGCTCATCAATATTTCTGTCATGATAGGAATTGTGGAAAACATACAGATTGGAGCCAATCGCAATCCTAAGGAAATTGTGAGCTTCACCTGCCCTGTTAAGGATTTCTGCAATGTTTTCCCTTGGTCTTATGAGGAAATGCATGGCATAGACCCTTCTATTGTCAAGAATGAGATCAAGTATTCTTTTTATGGTATTTATCTTGCTCATTAATCCGAAAAACCTCGAGTCTCCTTCTTTGGGCTCGTTAAACTACTACAATGAAGAATAGAATAGAGCACTTTTTGTGATATTTTATTGCTGTTTAAAAAATATAAACATCTCTGAGTTTTCATCGTTGAGCTCGTTAAATCTATGTGATGATTGATAGAGCACTTTTTGAGATATTTTATTGCTCTTTAAAATATATAAACATCTCCGAGTTTTTATCATTGATCTCGTTAAATCTATGCAACGATAGTTAGAGCACTTTTTGTGATATTTTATTACTCTTTAAAACATAGAAACATCTCCGAGTTTTCATCGTTGTGCTCGTTAAATCCATACAAAAATGCTTTGAGAAACTCTTATTTGATCTTTTTCCAGCGCATAAATTGAAAAAGACCAAAAGAACATTCTTTTTAGGCATTTTTTTTCTTGCTCTTTAAACTGGAAAAATCCCAAGCTTAGTCTTTCTGCTCGTTAAAATTGATGAAGATGACCTGAGCATTCTTTTAGGTACTTTTCTCGCTCGTTAAACTGAAAAATCCTGAGTTTTTATTACCGGGCTTGTTAAAAATATACGACAGCAGCAAGAGAACTTTCTTTTTTGGGACCATTTCTCGCTCTTAAATCGAAAAATCCCCAAGTTTTTCCCCTCGTTCGAGCTTGTAAAACTATGAAGGGATGAGCTGTTCTTTTCCCTATTTTTCTCACTCACTAAACTAAAAAAGATACCCTGAGTTTTCATTTTACTCATTAAAATTTTTGATGAAGGTATTGAGTTTGTCATTGTGTGACTCATTAAAAGTTCACGACAAAAAACGAGTTGAGTTCGTCACCTAGTACTCGTAACAAAATGAGGTCGAAATCTATTGAAAATAGGTTTCTCTTTATCTGGGTTCAATAAATTAACTTACAGAAAAGTAATCGATCTGGGTATACTATTAACCTTTTGTCGCACTTAGTTAACAACTATGACAAAGGGACCACCATGGAGTCTCTCTTTACGATCTTTTCAGACTCTCTAAATATGAAAAGACCATTGAGTTTTCTAGTCTAGACTCTTTAAATTACACAGACAAGATATAGAGTCGTTCTTTTTACGATACTTTTCAGACTCTTAAAACATGAAAAAATCGATGAGTTTGCCTGTCTGGACTCATTAAACTAATCAGATAGGGAAAAGGGTCGTTCCTTTTGCGATCATTTTTAGACTCTTTAAACATGAAAATATTGATGAGTTTACCTGTTTGGACTCATTAAATTAATCAGACGGGGAAAGTGGACAATACAACTGTATTCCATATTCTAAATCATGGTTTGGCAGCAGTCGTTCCCTTGAACATACAATCCCTCAGATAAAGCTTCCTTTTGATGGCCTCTCAATATGAACCCTACCATTCTATGAGTTTTAAGCCAATATACCTTGATGTAATTATGTCTCTGTATCCTAACACTCTGTAGTGTTCATGAGTCTAGTGTTATTTGTTCAAAACCGTTGTCGTGCCTTCTATTGTTCAAGGGTTACCCATTTGTTTCCTCCATCAACCGATCAAACATATCCTTTCATCATGCCCTCCGTTGTTTAGACCCAAATTCTCAAAATATTCCTCGAAAAACAAAATAATTCTTGTCCTGTTTCATGTTGATTGATGTAGGACACATCATTTCCTACCTTTCTATAGGTTTCTTCCTATCGACTTCAACACTCTATCTAGGAAGATAACCCAGAAACGCATTTAGTGCCTTGGTACTTGCAGACATTAGTGGCAGGTTACCTTGTGTTTGATTAGAGGTCCTCATTATTGGCTCCTGGTTAAACGATTCTATGGGTGTTCGACGACAAAGCAATCTTTCACACTTGCTAGTTTGTACTGTGCATCTTGGAGACCATCACCATTATCGGTGGCCTTCCTCACATCTATTAATAGTCTCCATTATTGACTGGTAATCAGATGATTTCGTGCATGTTCGACATCAACACATATTTTTCACATGTATCGATATATGTTGTTCGGTGAAGCAAAAATCAAGACCTTGGGTATAGGCTTGCATCATTCAGCCTTGTTTCCTCTCCCAAGCAGCAGATATTGTTTTTTGGAGACAACTGTTTCAGGATGATTCCATTATGACACTGGATCCGCATTATGCTTATTGGCAGCCAGCCTTGTTATATCTCTTTGGAGAAAATTACTCTAACATAGCTACTGAGCATGGGAATGCCCAATTCAGGACATGATTTTAGCAGTTTTATATATATGTGTTGTATCAGGTTTTCCTTGCTGCCCGAACCTTCTCTCTCTCTACAAATTTTGACAGGAAAAATTATAGTTTTAGTAAAGTATTTCGGCCATTGCCTCTGCCTCTAATCTCATACTTTAGGGGGCATCTATTATGCAACAAAATTACCTCCTCATCAACTCAGAGGTGAAAGAGATGATGACTGAAGCAAAGACCACAACTGCAGGCCTTGATTCCACACTAATGTTGGTTGCACACTGAAAAACTGCTTTATAAATTATCTGAATTTGAAACTACTTGAAAATGTCTGCAAGGTATTCAATTCAGTAGTAAACATGTTTAAAAGATGCCCATGTCTTGCAGTAAAGAAACAAATGAAATTTTCAGCTGTTCATGATCCATTCAAGCATAGTAGAATTATTTCCCTTTATTGTTTAACACATTAAAACAAATTTGTTCTGCAAAATAAATCAACCACAGATGCAAAAGAAGTTGATGAAGCAGTTCACCCCTCCTGGGCTACGTCTGCTGAGTCCAAGGCTCCCAAATGGGCCTGTCCTCGTTTGAATTAAATACTCAAAATGAATTTACAGCTGAATAGAAGTCTCTACAAGTGGAATAGAATGTAAAAACAGATTCAGAACACATGAATCCTTCAGTATTGACTGCTGGTTCACCTCCAATGGATACCTGCAACCCGATACAGTTCTCTCAATACTGGGCCTTGGTGGCTCCTAGAAATTCCATGGCTCCAAAACCTATGCAAATGACCTCAGAATACTGTAAGACTTGTGCTAATGGCTTCAGAACGTCCAAAATACCCAAAATAAAATAAATAAATAAAATTTTCCAAAACTACCTTTCCTAGCCAACGTTATGGCCCATTAATGATTCCCTCCAGTTTAGCCTAAAAGAACTCCAGCTAATTGTAGTTGGGACCAGTTAGCTCCGCCAAATCTGGGGTGTCTGCCAAATTTGGTGCCACCACCAATAGGTCTGCCAACTCTGCCTTGACTGCTGGCTATAATCGCGCATGTGACCACAACTAACTCGGCGGTTTTCTTGCTGGAAGGTAGGCTTAAGCCTACGGTTCCCGGGGCTTGGTCATATGGCATGGGGGGCTGGCCCCTTTCATTTCCTGCCCCATGAGAATTTAAACTTTTTAAATACATGCCACTGTCAATATAACAAAGCCTGCCTATGTAGCCTAATGGTAAGGTGTTGAGTTGTTGAGCGGGAGGTCATGAGATCGAACCTCACCGCCACCCAAATTTTGAAATGCCATACATGTTGCTGATGTCATCCTGGGCCACGTGGAGGCCTCTGAGATTGCCACGTGGTGGCTTCTGATTGGCCCGCCCAAAAGGAATATTCTATGGAATATTCCAAGGTATATTTCGTGGAATATTCTTTTTTTAATTTTTTTTGAAAATTAAAAAATTAAGGGTTATTGGGCGATTTTGTTTTTGACATAACTTTCACATACGACGACCATTTTTCGAAATGTTTGTGGCACCGGAATTAGGAGGATGAGCTCTATCCGGTCGTTCAGGTTCAAGCCAATTCTAAGCACTTTCATTTTGAGCATTTTACGACACTTGGGACATGAGCCCTTGATCACGCCTCCCCATTGGGAAGCTTTTGGACCCCAAAAGCCTTCAACTACCTGTTAAAGAGGTGAGGGTACATCGCCCTCACTCTGTCCACCTCCATCCACTTTTCCTTGTTCGGTTTGCT
>APFE030067419.1:690594-758754 GCA_000404065.3 Pinus taeda | reverse complement strand
GGCTCCCAAATGGGCCTGTCCTCGTTTTAATTAAATGCTCAAAATGAATTTACAGCTGAATAGAAGTCTCTACAGGTGGAATAGACTGTAAAAACGGATTCATAACACATGAATCCTTCAGGATTGACTGCTGGTTCACCTCCAATGGATACTTGCAACCCGATACAGTTCTCTCAATACTGGGCCCTGGTGGCTCCTAGAACTTCCACGGCTCCAAAACCTATGTAAATGACCTCAGAATGTTGTAAGACCTATGCCAATGGCTTCAGAACGTCCAAAATACCCAAAATCAAAAAAAAATCCGTCCAAAACCGCCTTTCCTAGCCAAAGTTATGGTCCATTAATGATTCCCTCCAGTTTAGCCTAAAAGAACTCCAGCTAACTGTAGTTGGGACCAGTTAGCTCCACCAAATCTGGGGCATCTACCAAATTTGGCACCACTGCCAACAAGTCCGCCAACTCTGCCTTGACTGCTGGCTATAATCGCGCATGTGACCACAACTAACTCGGCGGTTTTCTTGCTGGCGGGTAGGCTTAAGCCTACGGTTCCCGGGGCTTGGTCATATGGCATGGGGGGCTGGCCCTTTCATTTCCCACCCCATGAGAATTTAAAATTTTTAAATACATGCCACCACCAATATAACAAAGCCCACCTACGTAGCCTAACAGTAAGGCATTGAGTTGTTGAACGGGAGGTCATGAGATCAAACCTCACCGCCACCCAAATTTTGAAATGCCATACATGTTGCTGACGTCATCCGGGGCCACGTGGCGGCCTCCAGGCTTGCCACATGGCGGATTCTGATTGGCCCGCCCAAAAGGAATATTCCAAGGAATATTTTGTGGAATATTCCGTGGAATATTTTTTTTTTATTATTTTTTTTATTTTTTTGAAAATTCAAAAATTAAGGGTTATTGGGCGATTTTGTTTTTGACATAACGTTCACATACAGTGACCGTTTGTTGAACCGTTTGTGGTGCCAGAATCAGGAGGATGAGCTCTATCCAGTCATTTAAGTTTGAGTCAATTCTGAGCACTTTCATTTTTGAGCATTTTACGACACTTGAGACATGAGCCCCTGATCAATAAAGCCTGTTACCAAGCCTAAGGGAGTGTTAGTGACCCCACTAACTCATGTTACTAGTGAAGGGCAGTGTTAGTGAAACTAAGGGAAGTTCAATGGGTCAAGCCAACGAATTTACTCACAAATATCTAGATATTTATCCCCAAATTTTCTCAAAGAAAGCAAGGAAACATCCAAAATCAAGATATTTGGAGGATTTCTAATCTAAGAAAAGAAGGAAAATGGGAAAGAGCTGAAAGGCAGAGCAAGTTCATTGATTTTTCCCTAGTGAACTCTAGGAGGAGCTTAGCAACCCTAACTCGATTGCTATATAAGAAAGGTGAGGGCTATTGTGAAAGGGGTCAAAGAATTTGAAAGGATAGCCCACTAAGCTGTTGTGAATTGTCATACACTTGAAGAAGTGAGCTGAAAGAGAGAGAGAGAGAGAGAGAGAGAGAGAAGAAGGGGCAAGGGAATACTGATACGGTGGATGGTTATAATCACTCTTCCATTGTAAATATAGAACTGCAGTTGTGTTCCCTACTCCATAGTGTTGGTAACATTGTTAATTTTGATATTGTTTAGATGAGCAGTTTAGTTGTATGCAAATAGATGTTCATTGTGCATTCTTATATTATTTTTCAATATTGTATGTTGTGATTGTGTTTGCCTTTCCTTTGTGCAAGAATTGATTTGGAGCCAACTTTGAGGGAGTTCTTCTTGGCTACATAGCGATCTCCAAACAAATCTAGAAGGAGACTTGAGGTAATCCTGTTTCCATACTTTGTTAACTTATATTTGATAGATGAACATGTGTATAACTTGGTAGCTTCTATAGATAATCTTACAGTTTGTCGAAGGTCTCGGGAAGGCCTTTGAGGGTAGTTTTCATTCTCCATACACTGTGCATTTTATCCCATAGAAAATCTTGCATGTGATATTTTAGATTGCAAATGTTCAGCATCGGTTTCAAGAGCATTGATTGGCCGACTTCAGTTTTTAACTGTCCTGCAAATACGACGTTGGCAAGAGCTAGCACTATCTTCTCGGTAGAAGTTATGAGGCACTTCAAGGTCATCCATTGGCTATGTGGCTTTACCAGACACTGCCAATATGTTTCCCAGTTTAACTTGTTTACCTGTTTAATCGCCTCTGCCCTTTGCTCTACTGTTTGTTTCCACTCCGTTTGAAGCTGTTGTGCCTTTAGAAGGAAGTTCGGGGTGGTCTATGCTATTAAATTGGCCTTGTGCAGATTTTCATTTATGCACTCAATGACACTGTTCGCTACTACCGCTACCTCTTCCATCACCTTTTCTGCTTCATTAAGCCGGGAATCCCATTTCGCAAGTAAAATCTCTTTGTGTGATTTGTGAATTCTGGGCATGTCTGCTCTTTTCCCCTCTTCAGATCTCTGCCAGTTCAAGAAGTCTGATACCTTCTTAAAATTTGAGTCATATTCAAGTCATAAATCTACGACTTCGTTTGTAATTTTATCGCTTATTTCGCAATGGGAATTCCATTGTGAGATCTTCTGGCATAGTAGTTCTTTCTGTTGCAAGAGCTGGGAATTAATAGCAAGTGCTTTTGTGATAAACTCCCAAATTTTGGGATCATCTTTATGCAGTTCTATCATACCTTGTAATTATTCTTCTTTGTTAGCCAAATTTCTTTGATGTTCCAATTGCATTTGCTGGAAGTCTTGCTCAAGTTTTGCCAATTGTATTTTTGCTTCTTGATTGATGCTGACTTGTTGTTATTGTTGTTCCAAAAAAAAAATCCTATCCTCTTTCTCTTTAAGTAGTGATTGAACCTCTGTTGCCTTATCAATAGTTGCCAAAGTGTACACACCTGCGATCTGAGAAAGCCTAGTTAAATTTTCCGATGGGTCTATAGTGGGGTCTTTCTAAAGAACATCCAGAGGTTCATCCTCGGGAGTGAGCACAACATCCAACTTTATTTTCTTTCTTTGCCTTCTGACAACAACCTTATGTTGAGGGCTATAAAATATGTCTAAAGGAGGAATTTTCTCTATCCTTCGTACAATTTAAGACGAGGGAGCAACAGGAATGTGCTCCGTTTCCTGAGTATTGATAACCTTCTCTATTACCATTTTTGTGGTTATCTCTTTCGGATTTGTCAGTGGATCTACGCTTTGTTCTTTTGTGCTCAGTATCTTATTAAAATTTTCCCATTCCCCTTTTAGATCAATTACCAGTGGCTTTATTGGCTTTGTAAGAGGAGTGGGATTTTCAGCTTGTTTTGGGGACAAAGCCTACTGGTCAAGCTTTTCTATAGATTGAGCTATGTCTTTTATTGACTCCTCACTTCTGTTGTGTTCACTCTTGGATTCATAACCAGAATTTTCAGCTGATTCCTTTTCAGAAATTGTTTTAGACTTGTCTTTTTATCCTTCACTTATGCTAACATTGGGAGTAGGCTCCCTTATTGGTTCAATGAGAAATTGGTCCAATGGGACCTTTGATAACCTTTGTTTTCTGTAATTGTCAAACTTTTGGAGATCTTCTTGGTCAAAAAAAATTTGTGCCATATGTTGAACCTCTTTGAAAGTGTTCTTCTACAAAAAAACATCGTCAAAGGGATCTTCTTCATTGGAAAACACTCTTATTTTAACCATTGTAGTAAAATTACTTACAACACCAAAGGGATCATATTGCCTCCCCGAGAACTTTGGTAGTTGTAAAGATAACATATTATCAACTTCTTTGAAAGCATGACCTAAGTCATGCAATGTAAATGCTCTGCATACTACAGGAAATTGGAGCCAAATGGCCTTCTTAGAGTCCTTCAGTACCTTGCTCATTCCCCCCACACCATAGGTATGATAAGCTATTTCCCTGGCCATTAGCTTGTCAGGGACGTAAAGAGGTAGCACATGGGGTGAAGCAATGCTACCAAACACTCTGATATATGTGAAAAACTCTTCCTCAAACCACCTTGCCGCAGTGAGAATATCCACTTCAGCATCTAGGGAAACCTTGGGGCATCTCAGCTATAGAGAATTTTATAAATCGGGAGCATAACTCCATGACAAATTTTGAAGAAATGTGGGATGAAATTGGATTCCCACAATACTTTATGATAAAACTGAATGGGAAGTGGATTTTGTACCGTCCACTTCCATGCCATAATAGGAAAAGCAAAAACAAAACAAATAGCGTCCATGACATAAGCGCTCAAAAAGAATGGAGGATAAACCCTCGAAGCAAAGCTTCTTTTAGTTTTGTATCCTAAAATTGTAGTGGCTAAATTGTCCAACAAAATTTGGGCCCAATCCATTATTGTGGCACTGGTGGCCGCATCCACTAGAGGCAACCATTCTGATGAAAACTTTTTGATGTCTGGTTTCCCAAACAATCTACATAACATTGAAGCAACAAAATAGTAAGGAGAATAAAGAGAGCCAGTGGCGTACATACCATTTTTATCCTTCTTCAATCTTTCTTCATTTCTTGAATAGTGCTTTGTGCATTCCGCCAAGTCTTCATTCTCCTTGGCGAATTTTACTACAAATTGCTAGTTGTAGCTCACCTGGGGTTTTGGTAAGTGGTACATACGTCTCAAATTGTTTGGAGTGAATGACCCCATGACTTCCTAGCTTTTCGTCTTGAACTCTCTGTCGGATATGTCTGCGTGACCTATAATCCATTTCACCATGTCAGTGTAGGGGAGTATCTTTGGCCTTTTAGCAATGCGGTGTAGAAACGAGCATGCAAGTTCAGTTAGGGATCCCTCAGAAGAGCCACCTCCATCTACTGTAACTGTAACTTCCATAACTCTTGACCGTTCATCCTCGAACAACTGATACATAGCTTCCCACGTAGATATCCCTGAATTTTGACTACAGGTAGTGTCTATGAATAATGGGGTCATTTCTGTCTTCTCAGACGTAAGAGCCTTGTCTTTCTTCCCCATTTCTTCGTGTATTACGCTCTATGTGCTTTTCTTGAAATTTGCAAGTAGAGAGAAAAAATATGATAAGATGATAGTGAATATAGTAATAATCAATAGAAAGAAGAAAATAAGGTGATGGGAGATCTTTAATTCTAAATCATATCAAAAGATATCAACTTGTGTCAAATGGTTCTTTACACTTATCTGAATTATTTTTTAATAAATGACAACTAATGGACCGTTATGCTAAACTTTAATGTTCATAACTTTGCATAGAATGCTGGAAAGTACTGTCCTAGAACTCTGAGCACTTCGAACTATGATAAAAGCGATTTTGTGATTTGCTTCACAATATCGCAGATCGCTATATTGCAAAAATTGTATTTCGTTAAAAACCATCGTTACATGTGTTGCTGCGATATGTGATTTACGAGACACTATCGCATTTTTGCGATATTTGGTTATGTTACATAAAGTGGCACCGCGGTATTGGAATTTGCAATGCGATAAGGTTATAAGCTTCGTGATCTCGCATTCTCGTGGATGGCATTTTCAAGGAGTGACTTTTTCTAAGGGATGCCTGCTGTAACCTTTTAGCGATGTGAGAATAATCATTTTAAAGCAGGTTTTTTCAAGTTTTCCTTGATGTTCGAGACTTTCCCTTAGAAAATTTTTTCTTAGGCCTTATGGTCAGGTAGTGTTTTTTTATAAGGAAAATCATAGTTTGTGATGCTTTATGTGCTTGGAGTATGAAAAAGGTAAATTTCCATGTTTTAGCATGTTCCACTTTGACATCTTGTTTTATTCTAAAAACAAAAAGGCAACATTAAATGCAAAGGTTTGATTTTTTGGAAGGGTCCCCTTTTATTAACGTTATTATTAACACTAATAAAAGGGGGGGTTTTTGATAGTCACAAAACCTAGTGAGCCATAAACTGAACAGTGGGTTACAACAAATCTAGGTATTGTGTGCCTCGATGGGCCTAGGAATCCTCAACTAGTTAATGGCAGGATATACGGTAAAGAATAGAGATGGTTTCCCTTAATTAAGCCTAGGAATCCTTGCCAGTGAATGGTGGGATATATGGTAAAGCATAAGGGGTGGAGTCTCAATTAGGTCCCAATGATCCAGTGTGGATTGTGATAAAGCCCAAATACCAGTATTTCGATTATGGCCTAGTGATCATTAGATCAGACTATGGTGTGTGATAAATCCTAGAGACTAGGAGACATGAAAATTAATCACGGTGTAAGTGGAGAAATCCAGTGGAATCCATGCTTGTTTTATGGCCTAATGATCCAGGATGGATTGTGGTAAAGCCTGGTTCTATTGATGAGGGTGAGGTGGTGTAGCCTCGGGAAGTCCTAGTTGAGTTTGGTTTTAAGTCCTACATTCATGCTTGGAATATGGCATGGGGGTGATTGGATGAAGAGATATCTAGCTCATCCAATCTATGGTCGGGTGGAACGTGGTAGTCCCATCTTGGGCTGAATTTTTCATTCATTAATAAGAGGTTATTTCCCTGGTATCTTATGTGTGAATGTATTGGTTTATATGTGGATTCTATGGCTGATGTATCCTTTATATTTCTGTTGTTATTATGTTGGTTATATGCATGTATAATAACAATGATGATGTATGTCTCTCTTTATATTTTGATTTGTAAATAAATGAAGAATGTATGTATGACCTAATAAATGATATTGCAACTAATGATATAAGGGAACAATCCTTATTAGCGATTCTCAGATAAGTATGATACCCCTACGCTTAGATCTGTTGTTTAAACCTATAGGTTACATATTTTTGACATGCTTGACGAAATTTTTGTCATGGCGAGTAGGGGTCCAGTTTAGACCTTGTCAATGTTTTTGCAAATGTATTATTGTTCTATCATGTCAATTCATTTATGAACTTGTCATTGAGTTCTAGGCAATGCCATGGGATCTGGGCTTGAAAAGGTGGCACAAATCCCAAAGTCACAGGCATAGGTATGAGGATAAAGGTCCCCATAGACACACATGCCTTGCTGTGCGAGCATTTGGAGCCTCCCAGGCGCACCCTTGTCCATATCAAGGGAGAATCCAGGAGTTTGATGCACAAAAACGTCAATTGGTTTCAGGGGATGGTTACTTGAGTGGTTGGGATGGCTCCTGGGAGTTTTGTTGATGATGTGGAAGGTCCGTGTGGTGTGTTTCCACCGATTCCACTTCCTTAAAGTCACCTAGGAGGTTGAATCCCATTATAGTGGCCTCTCATCGCATATTTACCCTAGTTGGCCAATTACTTGGGTAGATGTGGTATGAGGGTGTTACAATATTCTTGCACATCAGACCCAAGGATAAGTCAAATTTACCACAACTAACATTTTTTTAGAAAATTAAGAAGTAACAAAAGCATTCCATGATGGAATAAAAACTTAGTTCTCATAATCAAATTGTAGTCCTTAACATCACAGATTCCATTCACACCGTATTCTCACCTTTTGACAGGGTCACTCAAAACTGATGAAAATGAAACATGAATAAATCATGCCATTAGTTGTAAAAATTGAGGAAACTATTAGGTTAAGTAAACATATGACAATGGGCAATGACTGAGATCTATGTCAAGTTCTTCTTCAATACTTTTCTCATCTGTTGTAAATATTTTTTTAGTATACTGATCTTCCATGATTTGGAATGTTTAACCTAAAAAATAGATTCCAAAAAGAGGCTCTAGAAATGGTTTTGTAATGACATAAATATTAAAGAACACCCAAATAACCTCTAATTGAAACAAATATAGTGAAATATGCTAACAGGAATTGGGACACAACACAACTGTGTAGGCCCTATACTAAGAATTTCATTGTATAAGAAACTACCGAAAAATAGGTGGCATCTTGTGAAAAAAAATGAGACAAGTGGCACTCTTAAGTGAAATGTGTAGTCCATGTAGCTTCATTTTTATATTCGCAACTATGTGTACATCAATTCTAGTTACTATTAAAAAGTAATGAGAGGCTTTTATATCGTTACTAGGTGTATCCTTTTCAATTAATTCGAGGACTTCTCAACCTTTAATTTAAGAAATTAAGCAATTATAAATTACGATTAAAGCTATTTTTCGGCAACTTGTCATTCCTACAAATTTGGTGCTTGTATATGGTGAATTTTACATTTACGACAAATTCCGGGCATTAGATGCAAAATTATAGCTTTCCCACCCACCTCACTAAGCATACTTATCGGTTTATGTCCCATCCAACAAAATAAGATTAAATAAGAGAGGTACAGTTCCAAATTCCAAACCCATTGTTGTTTACCTAGAACCTATTACCCCAGCACAAATACCGATAGATTAAAATCGAAAGTGAGTAGAGATATTGTGTTACAAAATCACGGCTAACGTTTTTGAAAGCTTTGGGATTGAGGCCTTTCCCTTTTGTATATTTTTCTTTCCTAGCCTGTGAAGCAAGAGGGGATAGAAGCTCTAGCCACGATATTTATACAATAGCTCTGTTGACGATAAGGGCAAAGAGATTTCAAGCAATAGCTGAAAGATATGCTCCGACCTAAGAAGATTAAGGTGTCAATTTTGAAATAGGTCATAGGTGAGTTAGGTTTCTTCATCCGAGGAGAGAATTAGTAGACATTTTTAGAATCATCAAGTAGATTGCATGTGCCGTTTAAATTTTCAAATGGTGAGATTTCAATATGCAAATATTTTAGTATTCAAATCACATTTCTGATTTAAAATATAACAAAAAAACAACTAGTTCATAAACAAAAAATCTCACTAACTTAGAATCATTGAAGGAAATAAGCAGAAAGATGACGCTCTTGATTTTTCTAGAGATGAAATTTCCTTAGACAGGTGATTTTCTTCGAGTATCGTTGGGCTCTATGTTTTTATAAGCACAGGAAGAATACAAAGATATATATAATGTGATTTACTAAGATATAGTATGATATAAGAAAACTATAAGAAAATAAATATATAACCAGAGTCTCAATTGTATAACCAAGTTAATCTCTTGTTGAAGAAATGGTACCTTAGATTCTCCATGGCATGGTTAAGTTTAGTAAGTTTCATCAAGTGACTTTTTTTTTCGTCCTTAGCATACAAGAACTAGCTAGATAGCGCGATAGGGATCCAAACCAACAACTAATTATCAAGGTTTGCTAACTTCTACAGGAATTAGCAACAAAAACACCCCAATCTATGGGATACACATCGACAACAGTGATGCCTACCAAGCACAAATTAGGCCTAGTATACTTGTTTCTTTTCCTTCTCCGATGAAAGGAAAAATGAGTAAGCTCAACGATGAATAATGAGTGGAAAACCCAAGAGTTTTCTCATTCTTTTCAATATAATACAGGTAGTTTCAATATTACATGTTATTGAAGTGGTACAACACCTTAACACACCAGGAGTAAGGATACAAGGAGCTTCAACAAGGTGCAATTTCAAATCTAGTTGGCAGAGAAAGGTGAAAAATGTACATGTTTTCTCTTAATATTCTTATTCTTAATATGTGCATAATAAGAGGCATTATTTAAAAAATTATTTGAACTTACCTTGAAAAATTGTGTCTAGTATTTCTTCTCGGTTTCATTTGAGGTTCATTCTTTCCACTAACAGGGTTTGTCTTCTCTTCAACAACAAAGTGACTCATTCTTCCCACTTGCATCTTTCCACTCACAACTCGTTGTTTCCACTTGTAGGGACATCGAGGTTTGTTTTCTCTCCAAAAATAAAGCTTGATTCTAGCAGCTCTCAAATTCATTGAATCTACTGCTTAAACAACTAGCTATGCCATTGGTTCCTGTGTTTATTATCTTACCTTTGGTGGTGTAGATGTAGGTGAAAGGAGGAAATTTCAATGAAATGGTGAGAAACATACATGTTGATATTCATTATGATCTCATGGCTTTGAAAAATCCCACAGGTGTCACAAATATCAAAACCCACCTTGCCCTACCTTTCATTGATTCACCACCTAGCAACTTCAACCATGTTAATAACACAGCACATAGAATTTCAGAATAGCATAACACATAACATTTAATAACCATAAAATAATGGTAACATTAGTCTAAAATTACGAAATAAGAAGGACACAAGGCGAACATAATATATGCTTTTAGCCTGTTCGCCTCAGGAAGAGGCCAACTAAGACAGTGAAATCAATTGAAATATGGTTGGTATATGACATAGTACATGATGGGGTTCAAGAATCACTAAAATCTAACACAAACTAATGCTAAAAACACGATTTTGATTACTATAGTCCCATGCCATATGACTGGGACTAATAAGAGAACAACTCTCATTTCCTACCGTTCATGCATGTTACTCTATTAATCCTTCCCACTAGGGCATAATTTAGATTTCATATATTTTCTTCCCTTTGTTATTCCCCAAGATTGTCTCAATTATTACTATCCATGCTATTTCCACTTGTCCTTTTCCTTTCGGTTTTTACAAGGGGAAGCTCATGGCTAAATCTCTTGGCTTATTATAAAAAAGAATGACATGTTAAGAGTAGAAGTGATGCATAGTGTCGTTTTACCCAGACCAATATAGATCCATATTAATTATGCAGCTAGCATGCTCTGAGAGGGATCACATATCTTTTATAGTGAAAATTTTGAAAAAAAAAATTGCATCTCTCTCTCTCTCTCATTGTTTTCATTATAGTTTTGAATGCTATATAGAGTACATAATTAAACTTGTATTATCTACTAATGCTTTTGTTTTTTCCTCTATTCTTTAATGGAATAAATTGGATTCTTAGACATGGAATGAGTAAAGGTGTCGAGAAAGGGGGGTTTCCTAGCTATGGTCATGCCTTAAAAGCAAAGGCCTTCGAGCACAAAGAAAGGGAGCAAGGGGAAACTCGACCATGGCTAGTACATTTACTAGACACAAGTAGCCTTAATGACACTCAAGCATAAACAATGGGGAAAATGGTGGTTCATGGACTCATTACTAAACATCTCATTCATTAGCTATGTCCATGAGTGTAATATTGTATCTAAACATTGCTAAGCTTTGAAGAATATTGCTTCTCTCTCCGATGAATGGGTGTCATTGAACCAACCTAGTTCCATTTAACTTTAGATCTATCATGTGCCGAGAGAGATCAAATCCCTTAAGGTGAAAAGGTTTCCTCAAGTTCTACACTTCAAATGATTTAAGATCTCGGGGGTTAATATTCGAGAGGCTTGAACACTAAGAGGGTGGAAAGAAAGCAAAAATATTTCCTGAAACTATTCCAAAAAAACATATGAATACATCACAACATATGAGAAGAAAAATAACCGTTTAGTAAATGATAAAAACCTTTACAACTACATTGTGATGGATGAATATTTCCTTTTGAAGGGTGAGGCTCATTATTTATAATATTTTCAGTACCTTCTTGAGTTATGTCATTTAATACCATGGGTGGATACCATTTTCTATTCAGATCAATCCTCCTTCCTTAGGAATAAATGGTCCCCATTGCCTCAAGTTCCCTCATTAGAAATGTTTTGTTGAATATGAGTCAATGAAGAGAAGGGTTTTGCGTGATTAACTAGTAACCATGGGCTTGTGGATGACCCATAACCAAATGTGCCAATTTCTAATGAAAACAAGGGTTTTGTACAGTTGACCCTTGACCATGGGTTTGTGGATAACCCAAAATCGAGTTAGTGATGGCAAGCTTGGAGAAGGGTTTGTTGGAATCACAATTTCCATTACACCAAACCCCACGGGTGTTAGTAAATGAACACATGTCTAGAGTTAATGGATCCTTGAGATGCGGTTAAGAACATGTCATGAAACACACAGGGAGTGCTGCAAGTCCAACAATCTCCCCCCAGCATGAGTCAAGGGTGTTTCGAACTTAAGACATTTAGCTTTGATACCACTTGTTGGAATCAAAATTTCCATTACAACAAAACCTGTAGGTGTTGGTAAACGAACACATCGTCGGAGTTAACTGATCCTTGAGAGGAAGCTAAACACGTCGTGAAACACACAAGGAGCATTGCCAAGTCCAATAGGGTTTTTTGTAGTTGATCCATAACCATGAAGAAGGAAGGCACAAAGATATAATTACCATATAATGCTTGTGGACCAATTTTGATACTAAAAATGTATGGCTTTTGCAAATGGAATTAAAGATAGTTCGTCTGCGGGTATGCCAAGTTGACATGGGTAGAACATGTTGCAATGCCTGTAGGAAGAAAAATTGCCATTGGATATCTTGTTAGAATGATTTTGGAATCCATCTCTAAAGATATTATGATTAGTAGAAAAGCCTTTAGTATGCCTTGTAAGCTATGACACTATGTAGTGTGAAGCAACCGATGTTGTGTTATATGAAGAAACTGAAACTTGGGAAAAATGTGTAGGATTCTCTAGCCACATGAGTGCAAAGAAAAGAGCAATAGACATTCCAAATAGTATTCTCATGTATTCCATAGCAATGCAGCTCTAACAATTGTTGGTATGTGACAAATGCATTTACCATCAAATCTTGGACAATGAATTGCATGTGTATCTCACAAAGATTATTGAGACATAGTAAACACACCAAGGCTAGGAAGGAAACAACATCTACTTTGTGAGAAGGGGTGCCATTTCGTTGAGGTACGTAAGGGATATTTCAAGGCCTTAGATGATGGCATTGGGGTCATCAATTGGAGTTGGACCTTAGGCTTCCTGTTCTCAGGCCAGGGTTTGAATTTGGATATCCACTTGGTGTCTCTTAACTTGGCTCCCATTAAAAGGGTGTCTCCATGAATTAATACCTCGAATAACATTTCCTTACATGTCAGCCTTATACTCCTTACTTTGTCACATAAGATGGCTCGGCCATTGGTCCAATGGTTAGATCAATAAATGTAGATGAACAATAATGATTGATGGAAATATAGAGGAGGGAAATTTGGTAGTTGCAACATTCTTGTTGCAATATTGAGGCTCATCACATTTTGGCGTTGTTGCCGAGGAGGTGTCTAGGTAGATGTAATTTCTTCTTTTATATCTATTTTCCATTCAGTAGATAGATGCCATTCTCGCTTTCCTTTCTTTTTTGCATTTGGTTTTGAAAAGAAACACCTAAAAAGAAAAAAATTCTTTCATGCATCGTAGGATTAGAGAAACTTTAGGGAAACTCTTTCCAAATACCCCCACGTCATCTAACAGTCAACCTTCACTTTTATTAGGTGTCTG
This sequence comes from Pinus taeda, assembly GCA_000404065.3. Lineage (NCBI taxonomy): Eukaryota > Viridiplantae > Streptophyta > Pinopsida > Pinales > Pinaceae > Pinus > Pinus taeda. Next base: position 745,563 of record APFE030067419.1, on the reverse strand, counting down.
TCAACTTTCCTGTCTGACTGCAGGGGAGTTAGAGGACCCCTTAGGTGAACAACCTGAGATATTTTAAGAGCCTATGGGGAAGAAGAAGAAGAAACCCTTCAATATACCTAAAACATGGTTGAAAATAGAAATGAGGGTGGTTTTCCTATCAGAGAGGCTAATGGAGATGCTAGGATGAAAAATATAAGCCCTTCTTACCTTCCTCACTTCCATGGCTTAGCCTTAGAGGACCCTGATACTTTTTTGTTTGAGTTTGTTGTTGTCTGTAGAACTTATGATTATACCTTTGATGACTAGAAGTTGAAGTTGTTCCCATCCACCCTTAAGGATGCAACCTTGCACTAGTTCATGGGTCTAATTCTGGCAAAAAGATGTTTATACTGTGGGTTCTCCGGTTACTGATCCAAAAATAACATCACTACCTGGGCTCAAATGCAACAATCCTTTAACAAAAAGTACATGGACTATTGTACGTCCAAATACACCAATGAGGAAATCTTTAGAATGACTCTTGGACTAGATGAATCCCTGGAAGACTATGAGGAAAGGTTCTAACTCTGTTGTAAAATGGCTAGATGCCCTCTTGATCCTAGTTGCGGTTCTTGGATTTCACATGTTACAATGAACCAATCACAGGTGTATAAGGACCACACTTACCAAATATGTAATTATGACAAACTATAACTTGACTTGCCTTTTCTCTAAGTAACTCACACTAAAAATTCACACTTGACTTCTAATATTGGAATCATCTTAACTAAACTCAACTCTCCATGCATTGCATGCATACAAGAGTAATTTACTATTTACAACACTCCCCCTTAATTACAACCATATGAATCAACATAACTTAAACATGCCTTCTAGTCTAAGTCCCAACTAGGCTTACAATAAAAAATTGACTCAAAAACTTTTACAATTTTTTATTTTCTTTTCATTTCATCAAAATTATATACCCTCAAAACTGCTTCATTCTCCGTTGTGATTTCTTGCTTTGAGCTCCATATTTCGTCACTTGTTGTTGCTGCAATTTTTCTTTGACTTCTCTTGTATTTGTTCTGAAAAAACAATTTAAGTATGTATTCTACAACTTCCTCTTTAAATATTCTTTCACTCATGGACTACTGCTACAAGTCTTCATCTTCAAATTGTGAACTTGCTTTGCTTATTGCGCTTCATATTTTTGATCTTCTTTCTGCCATATTTCTTGATAGAAAAATTTAATCTCTTCTTGGATACATTTTTCAAATATTGCTTCAATGATTTCTTCTTCATTTCCAAAAACTTCCATGCCCTTTCCTGCATCTTTTTCTTCATATTCTATTTCAGCTAGACTGCTATCCTGTGTACTAGCACACTAAAAAACAATGTTAAAAACATCTTCATTATGCTCTTTATTTAGAGCTTTCTCCTCTTCCTCTTCCTTCTCTACCTTCTCTTCCACTTATTTACCAACCTTTTGCTACTACAAACATGTTGTCTTCCACTTGGATTCCAGACACAAGTGGGCTTCTCTCAGTAAATAAAAATATATCAATGCATTCTTTCTATTGCATCATGTGCAACCAATTATCATAACTTAATTTTTATTCATCAAAGTTGACATCAACATAATTTTCATTCACTCTATGATGGGATATCCAAGCATGCATGTGTCCATTAACTATTTCAACTTCACCAAATTCATCAATTGTTGCTGAATTCACTAATTCACATCTCACTTTGCAGTCATCATCCACATGTGTCTTGTCACATTGGGATTCACCATAATCTTCACCATCCATGTTGCAATGGATTTCTCGAGTATGCATATGCTCTCACTTCGCTTCACACACAGAGGCTTCAACTTCTCTCTCTGCAATCTTTGTTGAATATTCTTCATCTATATGCATGTCTGCATAATGGGTTTCACTTTTATAATCTTCATGACCATCATCTACTTTTGAGTGGGATTCTCAACACTTTATTTTCCTCCTAGAGTCTTGCTCATCTACTCTTAGATCTATGGCTGAATTATCTATTGGTTCTTCAACAAATTGTGACACAAATTGCTGCTACATGCCACTTTCCTTTATACCAAATTCTGCTTCTTGGATATTCTATGCTTTGTGGGAAGATGTAGATTTTTCTACCTTTCACAAAGACTTCTCATCCAATGTCTGTTTTATAAGATACAATACTAAAGCATCACATACTTCATCATATAGGTTATTAGACCAATATACAATAAACTCTTTACATAGAAGAAAAGTTTCTATCTTAATAGACCAGACCATTAAACATAGAAGGTTGTAGTATATCCACGCTACACGAATAAACCTCAATATATTCTCCATCTTCTGCTATAATTCTTGGTTCCGTGGCTATGGCCTGAACCTCTCTAAACATAACAACAATATCTACCTCTTTTTTAAAATTCCTTTTATGTTGCTTCAATCTCGCTTTGCGACCCATGACTGTTGTCTTTATTTTGTCTTATGTTTGTTTTCCTTATTGAATGAGGTTTCTTTCCATATTGCCCCTGAAAAAATTATAGAATTTAATATGCGCCCCCCTAAGGAAAACAACTTCTCCAGATTCACCAAAAAAAGAATTAATAAAAAAAACACTTTTTCATACCTTTCACCTTTTTTTTCAATATAAATAACTTTTAAAAATAATTTCCTAACATATTTTAATAAAGCCAAAATAAAATTTTAAAACTTATTGACTCTTCATAATTTTTTTTTTGCAATATATACATTTGCAAACCTTGAGTTAGCATTGTGAGAACATTCACAAAATAACTGGTTTGGAACTTTAAACACTATTAAAACTTTGTGTTGTAGATCATAGTGAAAAAATTATAAACAAACAACTTAAAAAAATTGGGCTCTGCCATGGGTTCTTTGGTGGTTTTACGCATGGATCGATTTCACTTATTCTAAAATAGTCTCCCTCATAATTCTCAGACATGGTGGAAGTAGTTCTCAACAAAGGAAATGACGAATTTATTTTTTAGTCTCATCTTTTCCCTTTGGGTCGTGCGTTATCACTCACACAGTGCGACTCTGTAAATTGCGCTCGCAAACTATTTAGATCCTTAGATCCTTTAGCTATATTACCTAGTTGATGGAAAGGCAGAGGAGGGAAACACCAAAATACACAAAATTATTTTTAATTCATAAAACTTCTCACATACATCCATCAATAGAGTTGTGAATCTTGGTTTTCACACATTACAATGACCCAATAACAGGTATAAAAGGACCACACTTACCAAATATGGAATCATGACAAAATCTAACTTGAATTTCCTTTTCTTTGACTAGCTCACACTTGACAAACTCACAGTCGACTTCTAATATTAGACTCAACTTAATTAAACTCAACTCTCCATGCATTGCATGCATACATGAGTAATTTACTATTTCCAACACTAATCACCTAGTGATGAGACTCTTCTCCTCCAGTATGAATAATTAGCAATCCGGTATGGGTTCACAGCCCCACTGCCAAGTTTTGGATCCCCACAATGGTTTACCATACACTTAGGGTGTTCACTATATGTCATGCACTTCGTTCTTACATACACATCGAAAAATTGTTTTGAGGGAAATGGTTAATATTTTGTTGTTCCCTAGCTGAAATTTGACCTCAATATATAAAGATCAGAGCTACTCGTGATGATGCAAGATCTATATTCAGATTCCTTCCACATTCCTCTTCGACGACACCTTCACATACTTGTCGATGAGGTCCTCCGTCGAGACAATGACTAGTGTTGGTGTGAATGTCAGCTATGTATGTGAGAAATATATCCACGAACCATGGTAGCTTGACCTTGTCAGAGATCCTACACATGGACACCACCATGACAACGTCGTCCCATGGATGGATCGCATACATGGAGCAAGAGACACCTAGCGTGTCACGACCCCATGTTGTGGCTGATTTAAGACCACCGTGCTCACAAAAAGATAGAAAAGATAGATCAACGACTTCAAAATCAACCTCTTCGAGGGGGAAACCTCCTTTACATTACACAAATGAACAATTCTTGGATGATACAAATGAAAATACCTCCTTTCTATATATATGAGTCTAAGTGGTCCCAATATAATTAGGGCCTACATAACAATAATATTGTAGGGGCACAACAATAACAATAGTGGGCTTCTATGGGGCACAATAATAACAACATGGGGACTATATGGGCACAACAATACAATAAAGGGGTTGTAGTAATAACAATAAGGGGCTACACTAGTAGTATAGGGACCTAACATGCCCCTCACCTTCAAAAAGTGTTTTCCTCAATGCTTGAGTAGTTCCGGATGGTTATGTATAAAATTATCATCCTCCCATGTGAAATCTTTAGCAAGTAAGTTCTTCCACTTGATAAGATACTTTGAAATTGATCAATTTCGTAGTTGTCAGGTTCTGGTTTCCGTGACTACTTTGGGTTCCAATATGATTTTTCTTTCCTGGTCAAGTTCTTACAATATTGTTTGAACTAGGAGCTTGTCACCTATAACCTTCTTTAAGCATGAAACATGGAGAGCTGGGGGATCTCGAGAAGATGCTGGAAGCTCCAATCTGTATGCCATAGTACCAATCTTTCATAATACCTTGTAAGGACCATAGTAATTTGGTGATAATTTATTATCCTTCTTAGCTTGCTTGAGGGACATTTGTTTTTATGGTTGTAGCCATAGAAATACCCAGTCGCCTACATGAAAATTTCTTTTGTTGTGATGTTGATCTACCTGTTTTTTCATTTGATTTTGTGCCAAAGTGAAGTTATCCTTTAAGAGTTGGAGAACTTGCTGTTGTTGAGGGTCTACCTTAACACCTTCATGAGATACAATATGACCCAAATATTCCACCTCTTGTACTCCAAAGAAACATTTGGAGGTTTTTGCATATAATTGTTTCTCCTCCAATAGTCTAAGCACTCTATCAACATGTTGAACATGATCCTTCCAAGACTTGTTGTACATTAGTATATCATAAAAAAATACTAACAAATTTTTTCTAAGGAAGGGTTTGAAAATGGAATTCATCAAGCCTTGAAATGTAGAAGGTTTACTGGTAAGGCCAAAAGGCATGACCAAAAATTCATAATGACCTTCATGAGTTCTAAATGTTGTTTTCGGAGTGTCTTCAGTGTTCATTCTGATTTGATGATATCCTGCATGAAGGTCCTACTTGCTGAAGTAAATTACTCCATGAAATTCATCCAATAATTCATCAATAAGAGGAAAGGGAAATTTATCTTTAATAGTGAGCTTGTTGATCTCCCTATAATCCAGACACATGCACCATGATCCATCCTTCTTAAGCATCGATACTACTGGAGCAGATAAATAACTTTGCTTAGGTTGAATTATACCAGCCTCTAGCATTTTTGTAACCATACGTTCAATTTCACTCTTTTGTTCATAGGGATATCTGTAAGGCCTGATGTTTGGAGGAACACTTCCTAGAATCAAATGAATAGCATGATCATGATCACGAATAGGTGGGATGCCTTTGGGAGTCTCAAATACCTTGGAATGATTATCCAAGACTTTTTGGAGATATGGAGAAATAAATGGTTTCATTGTGGGAACCTCTAGTGAACATAATTGTGAAATTACACCACATTGTTCTTTATTTAGAATCTTTGTCATTCTGTTAGAGATGATTATCTTTCCCAGTTTCCTTGTGATACCCTTTAATTAAACTTCCTTTCCTTCTGAAAAAAATTTCAAGAAACGTTCTTGAAAATTAAAAGTTATCACACGCAAAGATTGTAGTCATTGGACTCCTAGTACAACATTAGCACCACCCATTAGAATGGAAAGCATTGGACTATTCAACACATATTCTCCCATGGATAGCTTGATATTATGGCACTTTCTAGAGCAATTTATGGTTCTTCCATTTGCAACCATCACTTGACACTTTGGTGTTGGATATAAGAAGCAATTCAATTCCTTCACTATCTTATAATGAATGAAATTATGGGTACTTCCTGAATCAATCAACATTATTACCTTTTTCTTCTTGATATGTCCTTCTATCTTGATATTTTGAGGAGTGGTTATTCTGGACAATGCATTACAAGATATGGTCAGATTCATTACTTCTTTCTCTAGGCTTTGTTCCTGGTTTGTATCCTCTTCTTTTGACGTTTCTTGTTCCTTTTATTCTTCCTCTTCACTATCTACGGAAAAAATTTCTTCTCAGCACACTTATGACCTTTAGTGCATTTGTTATCACAACTGTAACAAAGCCCTTTTTCTATTTTTTATTCCAATTGTTATGGTGTCAACCTTGTACGTTGTGGAATGCTAGGGGAAACAACACTTCAATATTTATAGTTGTGATTGGTAGACTTCCTTGTTTCCATAATTTCTTTCAATTTTTCTTGCCAACCTAAATTCATTCTCCAATGAATCAGGTTCCCAAAGGAGAACCTCATGTTGGATGTTATCATTTAAAGTCCCTATGAACACATCAATCCTATGCTCCTCTGTAATATATTTTACCCTTATATGAAATTTTTGGAAGTCCTTAATGTGCTCCAACATTGAACCTTTTTGTTTGAGATTTATCAATTGGCTAAAATAAGTGTTTCTTTTTGTATCCTCATAATGTGCTATCATTTCTTTCGTAAAAATTTCCCAAGTGACAATTTGTTTACAAGAGCAAAGCCATCGATACCATACAAACTGATTGGGTTCCAAATATAAAGTTGCAATGCATACCTTTTGTGTGTTTTGCACATTATGGAGATCGAAATATTGCTCCATCTGTAGTATCCATGTTAAGGGATGCTTGCCATTGAAATTCCTCATATCGATCTTTGGAATGTGGTGAGTCTTTATTCCAATGTTAGAGTCTATGAAATCATGATTAATATTTCTTTTGTTCTCATCATGAGTTTTCTATACTACCTTTTTGCCATTAGGAAGCCTTTCTTGTAGCAACTTTGTCAAACCTTCCTTCAAACCTTCCAAGTCTTTCTTCAAATCTTCAATTTTGTCATTCTTCGAATAACATTTCTTTTATTCTCATTATGTATTTCCTCTACTGTCTTTTCGCCATTAGGAAACATTTCTTGTAGTAACTTTGTCAGACCTTCCTTCAAACCTTCCATGTCTTTCTTCCAATCTTCAATGTTGTATTTCATACCAACCATCTTATCTTCTACGTCTTTCTTTAAACCATCCATCTTAACTTCAATTAATTTTTGTGAGAGTGAAATTTGTCGCACTTGGTCTCATAATTTTGATATATCATGTTGCATTCCATCCTCTTCTTCATGATTCATGCTAGCGCTTTCAGGTTGCTTACTACGTATTTTCATTTATTTATTCGGGGCATCAATTACTAATAATTATTCTTCACTGTTCCCTTTGAATTCCTTCAAAATAATTTTTCAAACCAAACTTATGCAAAATTTTAAACAAACTACACACCTTTTTTCACTTTGTAGGAGCTCGATATTGAATCTGATGTATCTATGAAACTTTAGATCTCTAAGGTCTGAAATTTCAAACTATGGTAGCCCTTTGAGTCCTCTTTGCAATGCCACTAGTATTATTAAAATCGGATTCTCTAAGAAAGCGTTATGCTCAATCTCCCAAGATGACTTGATTATAAATTTTTTCAATAGTGCTAACTTGTATGAAGTTCCACATGTCATTGTTTCAACCTTCGGACCTAAAAACGATGCACAGAAAACTACAGTTCATTCTATTTCTGTAAATTCTTATGAAATTTTAATCTGATACTCATGGTGAAAGTTATGAAGATTTTCCAAGGTCACATTTTTGGGATGTAATTCGAGAGCCTACAAAAACCCTAAATTCGTTGGAGCACATCTCCAAAAATATAGCGAGAAAATATCTGAAATTCAACTAAAAGCTTTATCAAGATTTCATATCAAATGAATTTTAATTTCAGAGTCTCAACCTTCGTAAAAAAATAATTATAGTGAAAATTCCACGATGACTTATTTGTAATGGAATTCTGGAGCTTGCCAAAACCCTAACTTCCTCAGATCATATCTATGAAAAATAGCAAGACAAGCTCTAAAATTCGTACTCGAGGTTCAAAACGATTTTGGATCAAATGAGTTTTTTTTTTAGCGTCTGAAACTCCGTAGAGAAAAAGTTATAGTGAAAATGGCACAATGTCCTGTTTGGAGCAGTGACATCCTAGAATCCAAAGCTCTAATACCAAATGTTATGAAACCAACTCACAAAATGATAGAAAAGATAGATCAATGACTTCAAAATGAGCCTCTTCGAGGGGGAACCTCCTTTACATTACACAAATGAACAATTTTTGGATGATACAAATGACAATAAATCCTTTCTATATATAGGAGTCTAAGTGGTTCCAATATAATCAGAGCCTACATAATAATAATATTGTAGGCTTTGATTATACAATAAGGGGCTACACTAGTAGTGTAGGGACCTAACATGGGCACTATGCGACATCGATGAGATTTTGTTTCAAGTTTAACTAGTCTCACCCGGGCTATGCCTAACACTTCAATACTTAGCCAATTATTCAAGTTATGTTTACTTATTATTCATTTACTTTATAAAAATTTAATCTTCAACAATTATGTAACATACGTTATCACAACTTCAATATAAACAATGAAAACAATAACTAATATGCGATGAACAACAGTAGTAAGCCAAGCATAATGGGAGGGGGAACTCCCAACAATTCCCAAAACCTTTTTTATTAACTTTCAATTCTGAAAATATATTACAACTGTAATACAACCATGGTTGGGTAAACCCCAAAGGTTTGCTGCCTCAATACTTGGACAATCTTTTTCCTACAACCAAACAAGGGCTCCCTGTGGCTTTCCCTTCCCACAAAAACCCAAAAAAGCCCTTGTCACACGACTGTCTAGCTTGCCATAAGAAAGCACATGATCCTACTCCTCTTTTGCCTATTTGCTACCTCTATCTATTTTCTTCCCAAGAAAGCTCTACGATATTATAAACCTTCGCTCTGCAAACTTATTCTGCGATATTTTTCTTCTGCCTTTTCCCATCACGTCTTGAATTTATTTATATGAGTCCTAGTTGAGTTCATTAATCCAATTAATGCCCCTTTACATTTGTAAGCCATCCTTACTTCTTGTGTAGGTGCCCCTTGCTGGGCAGGTGTGCCTCTGGGCTGACCTATCATAATGTTTTTTGAAGTCCCTCAGTTGGTGCGGTCACACCCCATCATAACGTTGAGCTGACCCTTCACAATATTTTGTTGTGGAGTCGGAGCTGCCATGCCATGTGCCGATGCCCTCCCAACTCATGTAGCTGACATGTCCTCATCGCGAAAATCCCATTCACTCGAGTGCCTTGGCCTTCTTCACACAAAATGCCCGATGTTGGACACTCGATGCCTTGCCATCATGCAGGCACACACAGGTAGTGCGTCCCTTGCCACTGTGTACACCACGTCTTTCCCAATTTGATATTCATGTGCCCATCTGTCGCCTTGCGTGATGATTAAGAAAACATGCCCGCTAGTTCCCTGGCACCCCACCTTCGTACAAGAGCTCCCAAGGCGCATGTCTTTCATGTCGTGTCTCTGACACGACGTCCCATGCGTTGTTCCATAATTTCAACTCGTTTTTCAGTTAGCTCACTTGCCCAATATGGCACATTTTCCTTGTGTTAGGAACTCGACGCCCCATCTTCATGTAGGTGCACCCAAGGTACGTGGCCTATCCAACCACCATTCACCATGGCGCATCCAATCGACCTAGTGAGTTATATATACAACGTTCCCTTCAATTGATTTTATTGTATGTAGGGCACACCTCCCTTTGTGTAGACGACCTTGCCCAACTTCACCATCTTTCAGACTTCGTCTCGATGGGGCATGCTCACCTGTGTGTGTGTCCTATCCCACCATATTTCATTTCCGACTTGAGAATGTCCCTTGGGCGCACTTAGACCAAGGTTCCAACATCCTCCGCCACTTTAAAAAGGTTTTCTCCCTCAACAACATCATCTAAGCAAACTCCTTTTCCAAGTTTTCCATTCTTGTTGTAACAATCAAATAGCTTCGCCTATGAATCTCTTTATGCCCATGATCTTGTTGCAACCATTTAAGAACAACATGTGTTGGTACCCCTTGTGTTGGTGACTAGTTGAGTAGTTAAGCCGACCGTTGCATCTCCCCCACAAGAACACATATATCCTGGCATCATAGTAACCATCATCACATCCTGTTGTCATATGATCATACATCTTCTTTTCCACTATGGTTTGCTCATCACTTTGAAGGAGTTTCATTGCCTTAAGCAGATGAAAATGACCCATTTTTTCTCTAAGTTCAAAAAGAGGGTTGGGAAGGGAAGGATGATGTCCTTCCACCACCATCTTCATCACGTTCCAACATTTGAATCCAAGTTCCCACATATTCCTCTTCTAACTTTTGCATGTATGCCTCACAATATTTCTCTTCTTGGTTCTTTGTATTTGCAACTTTGCATTATATCGTGCAAGATTCCATTGCCTCTATCCTGTTTGTCAAGTGCAACACACTATCTGACAATGTTTTTATAACTTCTTCCTATTCCATGAATTTTTCCTGCGTTTGGTTCAACCTCTCATAGACTTCTTTATTCCACTGATACTTCTCCACACTTATCGTTGTTAACCTATACTCGCCCTTCGTGGCTCCAATGGTTCAAATACTCAGTGGTTCTTCCTCCCTCCATTGTATATGAATAACTTATTCAAATGTCGCATGACCATTTATTCGTATTGTTTCATAAATTCCATTCCAAAAATTGCTTCATAATCATCCATACGAACAACTGTGAAATCAACCTTACCTCACCATTCACCAATTCTCACTTCCACATCTTCTGCAATTCCAAGAACTTGGTCAGGTGGTGAGTTCACTACTTTAAGGCTTGCTTGCATTGGCACAAACTTTAGTCGAACATTTATTGTCGCCTTTTCTCGCATGAAGTTGTGGGTCACTTTGTTGTCCACCATGGTGAGCAGCACACCCTACCCAACTTTCATCTCAACATATTCCAACTTGTGCCTCTCAAGATCATGTTTTGGGACATCCTTCATTGCTGCTCCAACACCCAAAATCTGTATCACACCAACTGTTGTTTTTTCTTCTTGGACCTTCTTTTTTCCATCTGACTACATAATGGCCTTGGCACTTGGTCTCAAAGGACAATTCTTGGCCACATGGTCACCCTTGCACAACCAACACTTCAATGGTTTCTTCCCTTTTGGTTTTCCACTTACCTTCACTTCATCTTCCTTTGAAGTCTTTTCCATTGGCTTATCAGGATTCTTCTTCTTGTCTTAAACTCTTTCTTCATGATGGTCAACCAGCCTATCAACAACAACAAATGCCTCCTCAAGTTCCTTGATATTCTATCACTTTACCTCATTGTGAGCCCAATAATGAAGTTAAAAACCTTATCTTTCTCCGCCATATTGGGTACCTCCAAGATCACACTAGAACTTTCACGTTGATAAGCTTGTAGACTCCCAATTTTCTTGATATACTTGATCTTTGTAAGCGCATCCCACGTTTCACCTTATGGGATGAAGTGAGCCAACAATGTTTTTTTAATCTCTTCCCAAGCAGTGATTTCCTCAACATCGCCATGGGCAATTTTATCCATCCTTCTTCGCCACCACATCTTGGCATCCTTTGTTAGGAAATCTGAAACAACCTTCACCTTTGCTTCTTTAGAGTCAAGCTCTAATCTCTCGAGGTATTTCTCTATGTCCCACATAAATTTTCTAAACGTCTTGGCATTCCTCATTCCATCATACGAATCTGACTCCCTTATTTTGAAGTGGGAAGCTCCGCCAATCAAACCTTTCCCCATGGATTTCTTCAAGATTACAACCTCGTTGAGAGTTTTGGAAAGAGCCTTCTATAATTTCATGATCTCTTCCATTCCTTGATCTCTCACGACTCAAGTGCCTTAACTTCAATCACAGTTTGATCATATCTCCACTCAAGATATTCATATTGAACCTTAAGTTCTTCATGAATTGCTTCCTATTCAACAATCTTATGCTTGAGTTTAGTTTTCTCTACCTTAACTTCGATCATCATCATTTTCATCTCATCTACTTGATACAACACCTTATTCATCAAAATCGAATTTATGGTCATGCTGGACTCACCTGTCACTTGAGGTTTTTCACCAATGTTTTCCATGAGTCGACTTTGTGACTGAGTTGTGACCATAAACCACCAAATCTCAACCTTGTCACATTGCTTTCAACTTGGCCCTGACTTTTGTATGTCTCTACCCCTGCTAAATCGGATATTTGAAGTGCGAAATATTCAATCCAGCACGACCCTGCCTTCAATGGGCTTTGATACCATCTATCATGAACCCATGCTGTGACTGCTTTAAGACCACTGTGGGCGTTGTGCAACACCAACGAGATTTCATTTTAAGTTTAACTACTCCCACCTGGACTATGCCTAACACTTTGATAATTAACTAGTTATTCAAGTTCAATTTACTTCTTATTCATTTACTTTATAAACATTCAATCTTCAACAATTATGTAATATACGATATCACAACTTCAATATAAACAACATAAACAATAACTAGTACATGATGAACAAGAGTAGTAAGCCAAGCATAATGGGAGGGTAACTCCCAACACTTCCCCAGAGATTCTTTTATTATCTTTCAATTCTGAAAATATATTACAACTGTAATAAAACCATGGTTGGGCCAAACCCCAAAGGCTCTTATCCAAGGACAAGCCAAGCATATTGGGAGGGGGAACTCCCAAAAATTCCCCAAAGATTCTTTTATTATATTTCAATTCTAAAAATATATTAAAACTGTAATAAAATCATGGTTGGGCCAAACCCCAAAGGTTCTTATCCAAGGATAATTGTCCTTCCTCTAACACATTCCAGATCCAATGATACCTTAGGTCAATGTGCTTGGTTTTTGAGTGAAATGCTGGGTTTTTTGCCAAGTGAATGACACTATGACTATCACAATATAACAAATACTTTCCATGCTTTATCCATACCTCTCCTATGAATCACTGCATCCACAACATCTCTTTACAAGCCTCTATTGCAACTATGTACTCAGCCTTCGTCTTAGAGAGAACTATTATTCTTTGTAGCCTTGATACCCAAGATGTTGTTGCACCTGCAAATGTATACAAATAACCTGTAATGGACTCTTTGGTGTCCATATCTCCAACCATATCTGCATCTGTAAATCCTTCAAGCACAATCTCATTATTGTAGGTTTTAACCCTGTACAAGAATTCCCTGCATATGAATTCTAAAACACAGAAAATAAACAATGCGAGAGCATAACACATAAAACACATATACACATAGATTTTCCCCTGGATCCCAAAATCGAGACTACCAACTTGATATTTCATTATGTTCCTTTCAATGTTACAATACATATTTATACATGCTGAAGCATCCAATACCATGGAACGAAAACCATCGCGTCAAAAACCATGTGCGAAAACCGTGCACAAAACCATAGGTAGGTCTGCCCAACCTAATATAGGGTCCAACATTTCTTTCCCCAGGGCGCTTGTTGAACATCAAAATTACCTTCCCATTGACATTTGTTATCACCTTTTTTTCTCATTTTCTCATAAGATTACAGATCCAATCAATGATAAAAGCTAGGTTTTGTCTTAGGAAAGCATTAAAATGATCACCATATTATATTTTCATGTTCTTGTTATTTTAATAGATTGTTGCAAACTAGCTACACAATAAAGCCTATTCTACAGCTAACTGTGGGTTTTGTAGCTACTCTCATGGTTTGGCAGGTTACATGTATCAAATGAAGAACTGGGCCACATGGGCATTTCCTGAATCATCTCCACATGGATTCTATCCTATTCACTCGGTCCAGATCGACAGAAAAGCATGTCTAAATTCATGGTCAAAGATGGAGTCAAACACATTATTTAGAAGCAGTAGGACTCTTGATTTCATCTTCCGTAGCTAATCAAGAGTCTAACAATTATGTTGAAGAGTTAATTTAGATTAAGCCACTTGTAGCTGATCAGAAGTTAAACAATCCTATTACAATTCGAATTAAGCCACTTGTAGCAAGTCTTTCTCATAAACAATCATGTTAGAGTTAATTCAATTAGCCACCTATAGCAAGTGCTTCTCTTAAAACAATTAAGTTATTTTCCTATAAATATCGGTTTCATGAAACCGATAAGTAATTAGAAGCTAGAAGGAATTATAGGGTTTTTGTTGATACTTTGTATTCAGACTTCGTTTTGTTCATAATACAAACTTTGTTTTTCCAATGGTGGTTTAAAGTGCTTCTTTAACTAGCTAGCATTCAACCACATTAGTGGCAGAGGGCCCTTGCACTGAAGGAGGTTTTTCACTTGTTGTTTTCAGTTTAATTTCTATTACTCTGTTTTCCACAAGTCCGTTTTCTCTAATTTAGAATGATGCTTCATTTCAGTTTGTAACCAATAGTGTAAGGATAAAATCACAACTGTGTAGCCTTGGTCTTCTAAAATATTTTATGGAAAATTGATTGAATGAACATTGAAGTAATAAGAATACACAGTTTCTTAGTTTTCTTATTGTTTTGTTACTCATTTTCTTAGCATAGAACTGTCAATTAGCTGTATTAATAGATGTTCTCAAAACCATTTCAAAGTGATGATGATTCTAACTTAAATGGTTAAATATCTAGTTCATGCAGTGATTGAATTTACTCAGTACATTGTCAGTTTTGCATGCTTTTGCCTTTTATTTTCTGCTTTCAGGTCCTTACTTAGTTTGCATGACTCGACATTCCAAAAAATCATTTCAAGGAGATTTATTCTATCATATTCCAAAATTGAATGGTTGAATGTTTAAATTAATGCAATTACTGAGTTACCTTCTCCATCAATATCACTTCTGGTTTTAAGAATTAGATCCATGGATTAGGACTAATGATAAGATAAGATAGATGCCCTGTTTTCTTATTAGGTTCTAACTAGTTAACAATTCTTGGTCCATTTTTAGGAGATTAGACTAACTTAGGAACCTTTCCTTTTCTTTAAAATCCATTAGATCCATTTAAATCTCTCATAGATTGTATATTTTTAGACATCAAAGAACAGAAACCCCCAAAACAAACATAAAAGTACAAAACAATGAAGTAAGATAAAAGTTAACTAAGCACATATAGTGCATCACACTTCATCAATCTACAAACCTCAGTTGATAATTCATGCAAGAAATTTAGGACACTAAATTGACTAAACATTTTGGCGTTGTTGCCAGGGAAGTGTAATTAGGTAACTTCATCTCTTACCTCCAAAACAAATGATATGTGTAGAGAAAGAGACTCTAGGGGTAGATTCATAGCTAGAGGCAAGAGTTCAATTCCTACAACACCACCTACTCCACCAAGACTAAGAAGAGATACACCTCCATATCAAAATAATATTCCTAGCCATAGACCTCCTAAAGTTCTAAGGTCATAAATTCAATCAAGAGGATCTCCTACTTCATCTACTGAGGCAGTCCTAGAGGAAGAAAATCTTGGATCTCCAACAGAAGGAGTGGCCTTTTTCACCTCTATAGGAGAACATATTTTAGTTGAAGAATTAAGAATACCTAGTCGAGAAGAAGTAGTAGAACCTTTCTTCCACATACCATTGATAGAGGAACCAGAGGAAGAGCAATTAACCTTGCAAGTTGAATCTTATATTAACTCTAAAGAAACTATAATGGCAGAAGAAGGAGAGGATGGATAATTTTCACTGTTTGGAGGAGGAGGAGGTAGAGGAAGAGGTAGAGGAAATAATGGAGAAGGTAGAGGAAATAATGGAAGAGGTAGAGGAAATAGGGAAGTTGATAATTCTTTTGGATTCCTTATAGTTGATGAAGAAACAAATTCAACAATGAAAAATATCTCACCTTTTGTCCTCCCAAATTTTCATGGATTAAAAAGTGAAGATCCTGAAACCTTCTTATTTGAATTTGAAGTCTTGTGCAGAACTTACGATTATTTACAAGACTCTCAAAAACTCAATTTGTTTCCTTCAACATTGAAAGGAGTTGCTTTAAAATGGTTCATGGGATTGGTCACTCAATCTATTAGGACATGGAATGACATGAAGAAAGTGTTTTTGGATAGGTATCTGGATTATTGCATGCCTATTAATCACAAAGATGAAGTGTTCAAAATGATGCAAAGAGAGGATAAAAATTTGGAGGATTTAATTGAAAGATTCAACTATAACCTAAAAAGAGAAAAAATGGATAATTTAGATCAAGAAAATTTAAAAGCTCTTTTATTAAAAGCCATTAGAGATGAATGGATAGTTATCCTTAACATGATGGGGAAGGGAGATATCTCTCAACTCCCATTAAGTGACATTAGAGAATTATGTGTTCATCTCTCAAGAGGAAAGTCCAAAACTGGGAAAGGTCCAAGAGATCCTTCTCTTGTTAGAGTGAATAAATCTACAACTAGATCAGTGAGTAGGGTAGAAATTGGAAACATGTTTGATGAATTTAAAATAGATATTCTAGGGAGCCTTAATGAACAGATAGACACCCTTAAGTTACAAAACAAGCGGAAAGCCGAGACTGATGCTTTAGCCATTTTTTGTCCTAAATGCAGAAAGAAGAACACTTTAAGAGAATGCCCTTTGGATGCAAAAATCATAGAGACTTATGTGATTTTTTTAGAAAACCAAGAGACCAAAAGTTGTCCTCCAATTCCTGGTCTTAAGGTTGTTTTTCAAGAGGAAACAATTTCAAATCCAACAGAATCTCTTTGCTTTGTCTCTAGAAGACCTTGGCAGGGCCAACAAAACCAGGGTTTTAAAAACCAAATGTATAAGCATCCCCCTCCAAATTGGAATTCTTGGCAACAACCTTGGCCTCAATCTCAATCTCAAACTCAATGTTGGGCTCAACGAATGAATAATCCTTATGGAATATTCTCTCCATACTATCAATATCCTCCATCATATCCAAACTATCCTCCCCAAAAAATTCATCAACAAAATAAACAACTCAACTTCAAAACCAAAACCCTCAACTTTCACTACCATTTCCACAAAGACCAAATCAGTTGCCTGCCCAACCATTACCAAACCCCAACAATAAAAATAATAAAATACCTATATGGTGGAAGGACAACAATTTCCAACTTATATGATCACTCTGTTAGATCTCAATGATGTCCAATTGAGATTTGGTAGGATATTAGAAAAGAAAAAGCCTTCTGTAGTTATTCAAGAACAAGCCAATTCTGAGGAAGATTCTCTACAACAAAATAAAAGTTTTGAAGGAACATCTCCTCAAAACTAGAATACTGAAAATGAACAATAGAAAGAACCAATAAACTCAAATCCTATCATAGAGCAATAACCAATATCCCTTTCTACACCTCCTTTTCCAAAAAGGTTACAAGTTGATAGAGGGATAAAAAAGCATATTATGTTGCCTAATTATGATTTTCTAGATGAATTAAAAAATGTATGTATCAAAATCCCTTTGTTACAAGCCATTAAGGAGATCCCAATTTTAGCTAAAACAATAAAGGAGTTGAGCATGAAGAAACCAAGAAGAAAAACAAAAGAAGTAAAAAGAATTCAGCTAGAAGGGAAAATAACAGACATAATGATGGGAAAAATTGCCATACAAAAATATGTAGATCGAGGAAGTCCAGTTGTAAAAACACACATCAATGGAGTTGAAAATTTTGAAAACATTGATTGATTTAGGAGCAACAATAAACATCATGATCAAACAAACCATGGAACATCTCAAACTTCCCAATCTTCTTTATACACCTACATTACCGCAATTGGCAGATAGATGTGTAATCAAACTAGGTGGTGTGTTAGAAGATATTTCACTGTCCTTAGACTATTGGGAGTACCCTGTTGATTTTATGATCCTAACCCCGAAGAGTAATCTAGGAGGACATCCACTTATATTAGGAAGTCCTTAGCTGGCTGCAACTGATGCTTTCATTAGCTGTAGATTTGGTGATATGTATATCTTGGATGGTAATTCAACTAAGAAATTCACTCTATATCCTCCTGCAAGAACAGTCATAGAGATAGATGACAAAGAATGGATAGATGATGAAAATGATATACAACCTCTCTTTACTATTTCAACCATTAGTGAAGATAGTCAAATCTTAAATACAATGGAAAATTTTGAACCATCTCTGGAATATGAACATGATCAATTTCAATAAAAATCCAATATTGAATATTTGTCATCTAGGCAGATGTCTCTTTATTCTATGGAAGAATTTGGTAGCTCTACAGTTGAAATATTTCCAAGGAAAACATTGAACATAAACAATAACTCGGAAAAATTACAACAGGAAAAGATAATCAAAACTTTACAACAACATTCTTCTGCGTATGCATGGGAATACACTGACATGAAAGGAATTAGTCCTAAGACTTGTATACATCACATCTACATTGAGGAAAATTGTAAACCTATCAGACAACCTCAAAGAAGGATGAATCCAAATCTTAGGGAAATTGTGAAAGAAGAGTTGCAAAAATTGTTGAATGTAAAATTCATTTACCCAATTTTAGACAGCCAGTGGGTTTCTCCTCTAGTGATTGTGCCTAAAAATAATGGTAAATGGAGGGTATGTATTTATTATCGATAATTGAATAAAACTGCCCTCAAAGATCATTTTCCTTTGCCCTTTATAGATCAAGTATTAGATACATTAGCAGGTAAGAAGTATTTCTCATTTTTGGATGGTTTTAGTGGTTATAATCAGATTCAGGTAGCACCTAAAGATCAAGATAAAACCACATTCACCTGCTCATGGGGAACTTATGCCTACCAAGTACTCCCTTTTGGATTGTGTAATGCACCTAAAACATTCCAAAGAGCAGTACTAGGAATTTTTTCTGATCTAATACATGATTGTGTAGAGGTGTATATGGATGACTTTATAGTTTATGGGAATACATTTGAAGAAGCTTTAGAAAATTTGGAAAAAGTTCTTAAAAGATGTAAGGAAGCAAACCTTTCACTAAGCCATGAAAACTGTTTTATGATGTTTACAGAAGGGATTGTTTTAGGACATCACATTTCAAGAGATGGAATTAAGGTTGATAAGTCTAAAGTTGAAGTCATCTCTAAATTATCAATTCCAAGTTGTCAAAAAGATGTTAGAAGTTTTCTAGGATTCGCAGGATACTATAGAAAGTTTATAGAAAAATTTACTAAACTAGAATCCCCACTCTTCAAATTGCTCACCAAAGATTGTGAATTCAATTGGAATCCTGATTGTTAGTTGGAATTTGAGACTTTGAAAGCAAAAATTTCTGAGGCACCCATCTTAAGAGGTCCAAATTGAAAATTACATTTTCATATTTCAATAGATGCTTAAGATACAACTCTGGGAGCTGTATTAGGACAAAAATATTTGATCCATTATGCCATCTATTACACAAGAAAGAATTTGACTCCCACTAAGTTAAATTACACTATAAATGAAAAGGAATTCTTAGCCATTGTTCATGCTATCAACAAGTTCAGACAGTAACAGGCTATGAAACCTTTGTTTATATAGATCACTCTGCAGTTAGGTACTTAATGAATAAACCTATTACTAATGGTAGAGTTACAAGATGGTTATTACTCTTGCAAGAATTCAACATCACTATTCTAGATATACTTGGAAAACAAAACACAATTGTTGATTTCTTGTCTAGAATTCAAAATATCAAAGATGACACCCCATTTGAAGATAAATTTCCTGATGAATATCTTTTTGCAATAACTACTCAAACCCCTTGGTTCATAGATATTTCTAATTACTTAGTCACAAGAAAATTACCTTCACATTTGTTTCCTAACAAGAAAAGAAAAATCATTCAAACAAGTGTAAGTTACTCATGGATTACTAATGAATTGTTTAAAACAGGTCCAAATCTCATGCTCATAACATGTGTTCGAGAAGATGAAATGCTTGAAATTCTTAAGGCATGCCATGATGAACCTTGTGGTGGACACTTTGTTGACAAAAGGACAACCTATAAAATCCTTCATTTAGGATATTATTGGCCCTCCATCTTCAAAGATGCCAAAGAATATGTCAAAAGGTGTGACAACTGCCAAAGGATAGGGAAACCTGCTCCTTCAGATGAAATGCCACTACAAACTCAGGTACTCATTGAACCTTTTGAAAAATGGGCCTTGGATTTTATTGGACCAGTTAATCCTCCATCTAAACAAAAGAAGTATATTTTGGTATACACAGATTATGTCACCAAATGGGTAGAGGATAAAGCATTACCTTTTCCTAATGAAAAACCTATAGTTCATTTTCTTTTTGAGGACATCTTCACTCATTTTAGTGTCCCAAGAGAAATAGTGACAGATCAAGGATATAAATTTACATATAAAATGGTGGAGAGACTTGTGGAAGAATACAAGATAAAGCATGGAAAGTCTACTCCTTACCATCCACAAGCAAACTGTCAAGTTGAATCTACCAATAAGGTGATTGAAGGAATTCTCACTAAGACTATACATCTACACAGAAGAGATTGGGCAGAAGGCTTCTTGAAGCCTTATGGGCCTACAGAACTACATGGAGGAACGCAAAAGGACATACTCCCTATGAGATTGTTTATGGGAAACAAGTCCTGTTCCTTATAGAGTTTCAAAGCAGAACCTTCGAAATGGCAGTCTAATTGGGACTGGATTTATCAGAAGCACAGATTGGAGCAACTCAATGAGCTTGATGAAATTAGGCAAGAGGCAGTTCAAAGAACCGATTTAGTCCAACAACAAAGGACTAAATGGCATGATAAGTATATCAAGGAGAAGAAGTTTCAAGTAGGGGATTGGGCACTTTTGTTTGATTCAAAATTCAAAGATTTTCAAGGGAAGTTTCAGAATTATTGGCTTGGGCCATATGAGATTGAAGAAGTCTTTAATAATGGAGTAGTGAGAATAAGGACAATAGATGAAAGAAAGGTACCTCTTCTTGTGAATGTTCATCGGTTAAAGATATATCATAAGCCAATTTCAAGAAAGGATTTTGTCAAAATTTTCCAAGATAACATTGAAATGAGGTTGGTGAAGAAGAATTCTTCTCCTCCACTAACTTAGTTTTTCGTATATATATTATATATAAAATAATATATAAACATATTACAATACAATAAATAAAAAATAAAAAACAAATATATACATAAAATGTATAAGTCTGAAAACAAATTGTTCATTGGCTTACTTATATAGGAAATACAGGGTGAAAATCAAAGATTTTTGACATCCTATATTTCCTATTTTCTTTTTGTAATAAGTAGTGACATAAAGCTACATTCATTTGCAGTTCCTAATCTGCAAATTCATTTCATCTCACTTCACTTTCATTCCCTTTCACTATTATATTCCATTTCCATTTCATTTCACATTCATGTTCCATCTATACTTCATCTTTATCATGTTCTGTAGCTAATTCCATTCTGCAGCTAATTTGATTCTGCAGCCATATCTCATTCCGCAACTCTGTTCTAAACAAATGATGATTGCAAGAAATTGAAGAATCTTGTTTTTGAAGACTGATATACTAAAAAGGGTATTTGCAGATCAACATCAAAGAAAAAACAAACGAAAAGGTTAAGTTCTAAGAGGTAAAGTGAAAAAAATTATTTTAAATAGCAAGGTTAGAACATAAAGCATGTATAATATGGGCATTCACATGTTTCCTTGATGAATCATCATTTTATTTGATTGCAATCTCCATCGTACTGCATATCCACCACATCCTCCATATTTTGTCACATAACGGTCCATAATTAACTCCCTCATTGTTTTTAACGGTCATGACTACGTCGTGACATGCTTGTCCACGTTTCTCCAAAACCCTTACCATCTATTTATTTCATACAAACCCGTAGTTCCTTTCACTATATTCGTAGTCAATCCATTTCATAAATAAGGAAGGCTAATTCTGAAGGTTGAGGAACTCTGCGTAGTAGAAGGCATGGGGCTCATTGTCATATCAGAACTAGTAGGAGCAAAGTATATGGAAGGATACCCGTAGCTCAAAGAAATGTTGCAGAAGGCTGGATGGCTCAAATTCATCGAGAAATTTGATGGTTTTCATAAGGAGATCACAAAATCCTTTGCTAGATATTTTGATGGCATAGAGGTAGAAATTGGAGATATTAAGTTTATAGTAACTGATTCGTTCATAACCGAGGCTACAGAACTTCCAAGGCATGGCAAAAGATGGTTCAAAAACAAGGAATTCCACAGTGAATCATGGAAATTAATACCCAAAAACCCAGGTATGGATGTCTGTTTTTAGAAAAGGAATTCCCATTTCAGCTCTTAAAAGTAAGTGGAGAAACATGCTTTTGATATTACATAAATTTATCACCTGCGAGGGGAGATTCGGTTGCATGTATGTCTACCATATCCGTTTACTGATGAATTTCCTAGAAAACGAAGAAATCAATCTTCCTTTCTTCCTGCTAAATAGTTTAAGAAGGATGGCCTCAAATGTGCAAAATAAAATAGAGTTCATAGATGCAACCATGTATCATCATGGGTTGATAAAGATATTGATTGAGTTTCATTTAAAAGGCATAGGAGATACCTGGGAGAATTTCCTCATTAGAAACTATTTCCAAAGAAGATAATGTTAGAAGAAGCAGAAGAAAGAAGACTGATATAACTATCAAAGATAGACCTGAATCTTGATTATAGAAATATGATGAAAAATTAATCTCTGAAGAACTGACGAAAATCAAGAAGCAAATCAGGGCAAGAGGAGAAATAAGAAAGGAGAAAAAGGTCACAGAGGAGGAGAATGTAAGTCATCCACAACCTAGAAGAAGCTCTAGACTCCGAGGTTTGGTAAATAAAACATTGTCAAAATGGACAAAGTTGATAAACTTAGACAAGGAAACCCCAGAAACATCTCCTGTTAACTCCCTTCTGCACACAGTCCTCAAAATTCTCTTAATCATCATTTTGAAGGTAGCCCAAGCAGAAGATCTCTAGGCATATACCTAGTGCAACAACAAATATATGATTACATAGAATCAATGGAGAAGAGAAGTGCCTCAATGAATCCAGAACCTTCTATCAATCCACAAGAACCTCTAATTGACTCTCTCAAATAAGAAATTTACGAATTAGAGATACTGAATAGACATATCAAACAGGAGAATGAAACCTTGAAGGAACAAAATAAATTGGACAAGGCAATTCATGATAATACCATTCCGCATCTAGCCCCATGGGGGTAGGTGAGTTGGTAATCACAATGCGGTGAAGTTCGTTAGAAAGGCGGGCTCTATACTGAAGGTCACGAGTTCAAATCCCCCAGACTTACCCTGGAGCTATATAGAGGGGTGGGCGCAACTCCCAGTGGTTATAGAGGTAGCGGTCAAAATTGACTCTATGTAACGCGAGTCGTGAGGTTGCCCCTATTGCCGATTCCACTGTAATAAAAAAAAAATATCATTCTGCATCTAGGATAGGCTTCTTATGAGAAAACCTAGAATGACAGTCACTTCAAGGAAGAGAAAAAGAAGAAAATTGGATGTACTAGAAGAAGTGTCTGAGAAAATGCATTAGAGAAGAAGAACCCACATTTTTGGTAAATTGCATGAGGACATGCAATGATTTTGCAGTGAGGGTATATTAAACCTCATAATTACCTTCCCATTAACATTTTTTCTCACATTTTTCTCTCATTTTCTCATAAGACTACAAATCCAATCAATGATAAATGCTAGGTTTTGTCTTAGGAAAGCATTAAAATGATCACCATATGATATTTTCATGTTCTTTCTATTTTAATAGATTTTTGCAAATTAACTATAGAACACAACCTATTTTGCAGCTAATTATGGGTTCCATAGCTACTCTCATGGTTTGGCAGGTTATAGGTGTCAAATGAAGAACTGGGCCACATGGGCATTTCCAGAATCATCTCCACATGGATTCTATCATATTCACTCGGTCGAGATCGATAGAAAAGCATGCCTAAAGTCATGGTCAAAGATGGAGTTAAACATGTTATCTAATTGTAGTAGGACTCTCGATTTGCTCTTTTGTAACTAATCATGAGTCTAACAGTTTTGTTGAAGAGTTAATTCAAATTAAGCCACATGTAGCTAATCAGAAGTTAAACAATTAATTCAAATTAAGCCACCTGTAGTTGATCAGTAGTTAAACAATCCTATTACAATTCGAATTAAGCCACTTGTAGCAAGTCTTTCTCATAAACAATCATCTTAGAGTTAATTCAAATTAGCCACTTGTAGCAAGTTTTTCTCTTAAAACAGTTATGTTATTTCCCTATAAATATCGGTTGCATGAAACCGAGAAGTAGTTAGAAGCCAGAAGGATTACAGGCTTTTTGCTGATACTCTGTGTTCAAACTTCGTTTTGTTCATAATACAAACTTTGTTTTGTCAATGGTGGTTTATAGTGCATCTTTAACTAGCTAGCATTCAACCACATCACTTGCAGAGGGCCCCTGCACTGAAGGAGGTTTTTCACTTGTTGTTTTCAGTTTAATTTCTATTACTCTGTTTTCCACAAGTCTGTTTTCTCTAATTTAGAATGATGTTTCAATTCAGTTTGTAACCAATAGTGTAAGGATAAAATCACAACTGTGCAGCCTTGTTCTTATGAGATAGTTTATGGAAAAATGACTGAATGAAGATAGAAGTAATAAGAATACATAGTTTCTTTGTTTTCTTACTATTTTGTTATTCATTTTCTTAGCATAGAATTGTCAATTAGTTGTATTAATAGATGTTCTCAAAACCATTTCAAAATGATGATGATTCTAACTTAAATGGTTAAATATCTAATTCATGCAGTGATTGAATTTCCTCAGTAAATTGCTAGTTTTACATGCTTTTGCCTTTTCTTTTTTGCTTTCAGGTCCTTACTTAGTTGCATCACTTGACATTCCAAAAAATCATTTCAAGGAGATTGATTCTATCATATTCCAAAATTGAATGGTTGAATGTTTAAATGAATGCAATTACTGAGTTACCTTTTGCATCAATATCACTTCTAGTTTTAAGAATTAGATCCATGGATTAGGACTAATGATAAGATAAGATAGATGCTCTATTTACTTATTAGGTTCTAACTAGTTAACAGTTCTTGGTCCATTTTTACGAGATTAGACTAACTTAGGAACCTTTCCTTTTTATTTAAATCCACTAGATCCATTTAAATCTCTCATAGATTGTATATACTTAGACATTAAAGAACAAAAACCCCCAAAACAAACATAAAAATACAAAGCAACGAAGTAAGAGAAAAGTTAACTAAGCACATATAGTGCATCACACTTCATCAGTCTACAAACCCCGGTTGATAATTCATGCAAGTAATTTAGGACACTAAATTGACTAAACATCGCTGCCTTGGATCCCGTAGAGGGGGGCTACCCACCCCCCTCAAAACCCCTGGACAAGGGGGGCTGCCGCCCCCATTGTGACCCCCCCGCTATGTAATCGGCACAATGAAGGGGGGGCTCTACCCCCCCCTAACCCTCCAGTTAACTATGTAGGCTAGTCGTGGAAAGAATATAATACAACTCAACAATTATGACCAAAATATAAATGATAATGACTAGTACCCTTAATATACCTCAAAATCCATTTTAATTCTTTCCAATGTTGTTTGCCTGGATTGGCAAGAAACCTTCTCACTATTCCCACTGAATATGCAATGTTTGGTCATGTACATACCATGGAATACATAAAGCTGCCAACTGCTGAAGCATAAGGAATCTTGCTCATTTTTTTGTTCTCCTTGTCATCACTAGGACATAACTCAATACTCAACTTGAAGTGGGCTACAAGGGGTGTACCAACTAGCTTGTCATCCTTCATATTAAAACTATCAAGCACCTTCTTGATATATTTTTCTTGTGACAACCACAAGTTTTTGTTTTTATTGTCACACATGATCCTCATGCCCAATATCTGTTTTGCTGGACCCAAATCCTTCTTCAACCTATTGATCGTATTTTTATCATGCCCAACAATCGACATGTGATCCACATATAACAATAATATGAGATACTTTCCTTGATCATACCTCTTAATATAGACACAATAGTCACCTTCTAACTTGTGAAAACCATGTTCCAACATGAAAGAATCAAATTTCTTATACCATTGCCAAGGTGCCTGTTTCAACCCATAGAGGCTCTTCTTCAACCTGCAAACTAGGTCTTCTTTGCCTTTTTCTATGAAGCATTTTGGTTGCTCCATATAAATTTCTTCCTCTAATTCAGCATGAAGGAAAGAAGTATTTACATCTAACGGTTCACATTCTAAGTCTAAATCAACAACAAGACCAAGAATGGATTTGATGGATGACATTTTGACAACAGGTGAGAAAAAATCAGTGAAGTCAATACCTACTTTTTGGGAAAATCCTTTCACCACTAGCTTGGTTTATACCTCTCCTTTTCATCACCTTCATGCTTAATCCTAGATACCCATTTGTTTTGTAAGACCTTTCTAAGTTTTGGGAGATTTAGTAATTCCCAAGTTTTATTTTCTAGCAAAGTGTTCATCTATTCCTCCATTACTTTCTTCCATTCTTTATTGTGCTCAACTTTACAAGCCTCTTGCAAACAATTAGGCTCACCTTCTTCAGTCAATATTATATAGTTTGAAGGAGGATACTTTTGTGAAGGCTTATGATGCCTAGAATATCTGCGAACCAACTGTGGTGGTTCATTATCAGGTTGAATCTCTTGTAAGTTTCCTTCTTCTTGGTATTCATCAATTTCGATTTGCTGTCCTTCCTACTCTTGAATTTGTTGTCCATTTTCTTGCATTGGTGGGATGTTTTCATGCTGCTCTTCAAACCTGTCAAAAACTTTTTTGACCTCCACCTCACCTATAATCCTCTTAAACATTTATGACTCATTAAATATAACATCCCTACTTCTAATAATTTTATGTTTGACTTGATCCCATAGACAATAACTAAATTCTTCATCCACATATCCCCAAAAAATACATTTCATAGATTTATCATCTAGCTTAGTTCTATTTTCTTTGGGAATATGTATAAATGCTTCACATCCAAAGATTTTCAAATGAAAATAATTCAACTTCTTACTAGTCCAAACTTCTTCAGGGATGTTGCCATCTAAGGTTGTAGTTGGAGATCTATTTATAAGATAGCAAGTTGTCCTTACAACCTCTGCCCAAAAATGCCTCTCCAAACAAGAATTAGACAAAACACTCCTCACTTTCTCCACAATGGTGTGATTCATCCTTTTTGTGACACCATTTTGTTGAGGATTACTAGGCACAATATTTTCATGCTTTATGCCAAACCAATTACAATATTCCTTGAATGCATTTAAGAAATATTCTCCACCATTATCCATTCTCAAGCACTTGAGCAATTTGTTGGCCTCTCTTTCAACAACCACATGGAATTTTTGAAATATTTCAAACACTTCACTTTTACTTTTCACAGGGTAGGCCCAAACCTTCTTTGATACATCATTTATAAATGTTACAAAATATGATGCTCCTCTTAATGCCTTGATGTTAATAGGCCCAAACACATATGAGTGTATCAATCCTAACATTTTTTTCTTTCTGTCATGGCCACCTCTAAGGAATGAAACCCTTCTTTGTCTACAATATATACAATGATCACAAAGATCAAGATTGTAGAATTTCAAACCTGGCAATAATTTTTACCAACAAGGATTTTTAAGCCCTTCTCACTCATGTAACCCAAGCACCTATGCCACATTTCTGTTGAATTTCCTTCTTTTGTGACATCAGCCAAATCTTGTTTCCTATGATTTCCTTCAATGTATATAATGTTCTTGTCTTGGGTCATCTGGCCATGACCAATGCTCCTTTGCTAATTTTCCAACCTCCTTTTCCAAAGCTTTTGGAATAGCCTTCATTGTCTAGCCATCCCATATAGATCAAACTCATGCGTATTTATGGTACATGCCTGACCTATTTCAACAATATATCTTGTCCATCCTTCATCTGGACATCTCCCACTCCAACAATACTGCAAAAATGATTTTTTCCCCAAATGTACTTTACCATAATCACCAGGATTATATGCAACAAAATTATTTCTGCATGGGGTTACATGGTGAGATGCCCCAGAGTCAAGGATCCAATCAAAGCTACTGCTAGATGTATATAAACATGCATCCTCTACTAAAACAGTAAACAACAAACCACCATATGTGACTACAACAATAGTCTCACCTTCATTTGTGCTAGATGACTTGTGATTTGTACTGACTAGTCTTTGATCCTTTTGTCCTTTTTTTGAGACTCGACATTCTTTCTTCATGTGCCTCAGTTTGCCACAACGAAAGCAGATGATCCCGCCCTCCTTGTTTTTGATCAACCTCTAGATCTTGATAGGACTCTCGATCTTGATTTCCCTTATCAACCTTAATCAATTCTCCTACCACGATCAGGTACAACTAGAGCTTCTCCTCCCCGCTTTTCCACAATTGACTTGCATCGCAACTCCTCATTCATTAAATTGCTACTAACATCATCAAGCTTCAAGGTCCCTGCTGGTGCTGAAGTGCTCATAGCTACAATTAATTTTTCCCAGCTGTCTGGCATAAAGCACATTAGCAAGATAGCTCTAATTTCATCATCTAGAATGGTTTTAACAAAGGAAAGTTGACTAGTAATAATATTGCATTCATTCAAGTACTCAGAAACTGAAGCACCCTCCTTCATCTTGAGATTGTAAAGCTTCTTCATCAAGAACACTTTGTTTGATGTCGTGATCTTCTCATATAGGTCATTGAGTTTCTTCCATAATCATTTTGTCGTTTTTTCTCCAGACATATTGAAATGCACATTCTTTGCTAGATATTGGTGGATTGTTGCAATCACATTTCTATCTAGTTTATTCCATTCTTCATCTATCATCAATGAAGGTTTCTTTGCCATACCTTCAATCGACAAATACTGATCTTTTAAAATCAATATATCCTCCATTTATAATTTCCATAGGAAGAAATCAACCCCACTCAACTTCTCTATATCAATAACTATTGTCTCCATTCTCAATAAAATTAAGGCCCCAAAATTTACTCCTCTTACGAAATAAAACTAAAAAAAACTTTAGTTATTGCCCCTTAAAAAAAAAACCAAAAAATAATTTCCTTTAATAAAAGACAAACAATCAACCTTCCTTCCTTTTTCAAATTTATTAAAATATACATTATTAAAAACAAATAAAATCCAACATTAAAAATGTTTGCTTGAATCTACCCCCACTATTTTATAGAATAAATGACTTATAATAATAATAAGTTAAAAACCACCTTCGCACACACGTTCACTTCACACTTCAACCAAAACAATCACACTGAGCATCAAACTTCTTTTAATGTTGTTCTTTTAAACAACAACAACCTGCAGGTTACAAAGTCTTCCATAATATTGATGTTGTGCGACAACCACTCAATCACACGTTGCAACAACCATTCTATTTCTTTATTTTTCATGGCTTCCCTCCTGGTCCTAGTCCAATTCGTGGTAGTCTTTTCAGGCCCGGACCTCTACCTCAACCAGCGCGTTTGGAAGAAGAACTAGACTTACAGAATGAAGAAATCCAATGACTTCTTGCAGAGAACAGGCGACTTGCTGCTGCTCAGGAAGAATTACACTGTCTCAATCAGATTGTTTGACAACGAACAACAAGCACGTGATCTGGTTGACAAGTGCATGTATTTAGAAGCAGAGTTGTTGGCTAATATTAAAAAAAACTAAGTTCCTCTCGCTTTGATACCAGTTGATGGGAATAAAAGAGTACAGATAGAACACAAGACTTCACAAAGTTAGAGACAGGACAAACTGATCATAAAAATTGGAAAAGGTTACAAATTTTTATGAGATGAGAAAGCCTGGCCTGGGCTTAGATTAGTTAGGGATAAAAATTTGAGCAAGAATCTTGAAGTTAGTATTTTTTTTTTTTTATAAAAACAATGGAATTTTAAATATATTTATATAGGAGGAATTTATTAAAAATAAGTTTTAAATATTTTATTTTGTTAAATATATATAATTACCAAAGGATTTATATAAAAATTTTGAAAATAAGGAGAGATGTATTTTGAGTTTTGAAAATTTAAAATTTTAAATAAATATTAAATATAAAAAGAATTTAGATAAGATTGAAAGTAGGGGAGGGAAGTTTTGAGTTTTGAAATGAAGAGATATTTTGAGAATAACAACAAGTCTAAGTTTGTAGTTTTGATTTGTAAATTGCAGTTTTAAAATTGTTTATCTCATGTCATTTCTACCAAAACTTTGTTTAATTGTTTAAAATTATTAAAAATTATTTAAATTTCAAAATGAATGGGAAGAAAATGACAGATCATTATTGTTATATGAAAAATTTATATATATTTAATGTTTAAAATGTATACTCTTGAATTTTGTTGGAATTGAAAAAATTTAATCTGAATTTTTATTGTATGGTATCGAATTCAAATCCGACACTGAATACATCAAAACATATGAGAAAAAATATAATTCTCTATTAATTAAGGAAAATTTTATAACTATATTATGGTGGAAAGATTTATTTTTTTGAATATTTATAATATTTTTAGTTTTTTTTAAGGGAGTTGTCTATAGTGTAATTTTTTGGAGTTTCGGCAGGTGGAAAAATTTGAGGTGAAATCTTGATTTGTGTTATTTAAACTAGTTTTTTTTACTGTATATATGGATTCACCACCATGAAAAACCCCTAGGGAACTTCTATTGTGCAGGATTTACCCATCAATCTTGTGATTTCAATGAATTCCAACCCGATTTTAGAGAAATTAAACCGGAAAAATCCACCAAAAATCTACTAAAAAAACTTCCAAAAAATCACACTAAAAAAACTCCATTTTTAAATTACATCATTCAATACTATTCAATACCATGTAATAAATAGATACCATAAATAAATACCATTTTTTATTTAAATCACTAAAAAAACACCTCACTTTTTAAATTACATCATTCAATACTATTCAATAAATAGATACCATTTTTATTTAAATCACTTAAAAAAACATGTATAAATACCAATCAAATCTAACCATTAACTACTCTGCAAAGATTTTTGCCCATAGATAAACCTCTGAATACGGTTCTGCTGGAAACTCCAGCTCTGGCAGCTCTAAGTCTCACAAGACCAAGCCTCCCATTCTGCTTTGGCCTGTTAGATAAAAGTTGTGCAATCTAAATTAGGTTCTATTTGTCATATTTTAAACTATTCTATCATTATATTATGGTATTATTTATTTAATTTTTAAAATCTTCAAATAAATAGTTCAGTTTGAAAATTTAATTATAAATTATAAATTTAATATACTATAATATAGTTTATAGAAATATTTTATGATACCATCAAAATCAAAAACATCAACATGCGTCTCTTTTTCTGAAAATAATAATAGATATATCTTGTTATTACTCTCCAATATATAAATATATAATAACATATATTATATCTATATCCGTTGAGATCAATAAATATTAAATAATCCATGGGCGTGCACTAGCTATTACCACGTGTATCGAGTATTTGCCAAGCCTTTTCTCCAGTATAGATTTATTATATAATTATTCAATAGATTTAAATATATGGTATTATATTTACAAGTCGATAAGAATGTATAAATACATTTATTTTACGAGAGGTTATTGATTTAAAAGAAAGTATATGTAATTATAAGAACAGTATTTGTAATTATTTATTTTTGCAATCAATAATAAAGATTTTTTTAAATAAGTTGTAAAGGGTTGGTATTTGATAAAATTAGTTATTACTATTATGTTAATTTTAAAGTGATTTTTATTGGAAAATATTTTATCAATTTAATTAAATTCATAAATATATGGCAATTTTATTTTTGCTTAATTATTCTTATACATTTTCTAATTAACTCATTTTTGTCTCATCATATTTGTTTATTTGTTATTTAATTTTAATATTTTACGGGTTGTGTTAACAAAGAATGTTGATCCAAGGGTTAGAAGCCAAAAACTTCATCCTTAAGGTTAAAATGCTAACAAAACTTGATGAACCCAACACACCACTCATCTTCCAATACATTAATGTACTTGTACTCTTACCAACACACTACTCATCTTCCAATACATTAATGTACTTGTACTCTTATTAAATGAATCTATAAGGACTAATCAACACTATAACTAGCATTCTGGATCACATCAAAATTAGAACAATATTTTGGAGATATCTTAAATATTTTTTATGAAATCTAAAAACATATTCATATACAAATGCACAAACAACATAACTAATCACATCACCAACCATGGTTATTTTATACTAGAAAACCATATCAAGACATATAAACCATTATGAAGATGAATCTGTGGTTTCTTTGATAATTCAATCATATTTATACATGAGGTAGAATCATTCCATTCATGGCTATTACACACCATCACATTCATAGAGATGACAGCCAACCATTACAAAACCTATGCTCATTTTTCAAGAATAATTCTCTTTCTTAGGTTTTAATGACACAAAAACTTTAAATAGCTATCTTTTATTCTCCATCAATTGATTTATAGAAAATTTTCTTTCCTAATTGTATATAATATTCTTCTTTTATAGCCAAAGTAGCTTGCTCCATCATTTATGGTGTTTTGGTTTCTTATATTCATAATTAGGAAAGTTGATTGTATCAACTTCATCCTAGCCTTAGTGTTCACTATATGACTCCTTTTGTTTACAAATGAAATCTCCATACCTTCTCAACCTTAGATATCTTCCATTTTGCAAATAATACTCATTTATCAAACTCTCCAAATTAATTGGAAACAAATCATATCACTATTATCATATTTAATTATTGATATAAATTAATATAATATAAATAATACTTAAAACAATATATATAATAATATATATATTTATCTTTAATATAATTTTAAAAATTTTAATTTTGATTTTTCCCTACCGTATTTAGTTCACAATTAAAAATATTTAATTTATCAAAATTTATATCATCACATTCCAATAAAAAATAATTTTAAATTTTACCTTCATTTTTAATCCACCTTATCCAATACTATTCTTAAATATGTTGTTCGGCTGTTTTTTCTTACAAAATTACCATTAAAGCCACCATTTTCCATCCTTCGTTAAAGCAAATTGAATTTGTTTACGTAAATTGTTGTAACCGGGCGGAACGTCTAAACAAACTAATATCAACACCAATCCCAACTCGTCCCATCTAAATTGCTTTAAAGATTAAAATCCCACTTGCTTGCTCTAATTTAGAGGTAATGGAGACTAATTTAAAGCCTGGCAAATTCAAAATAAACACTTAATATAAACTATTTTAAAAATCACGTTACACATTCCTTTGTTTGGTCTTTAAAATACATGTTAATATTCAATTTTTCCGTGCTATTTTTATTTTGATTATAGATTTCGTGTATTCGATGGTATGAATTTTGTTTAAATTGTTAAATTTATTTCATATCTCTTTACTCCAAAGCCGTTGGATATCTGAATTTACAGCTCACATGTATTAAAAACTTATATCATTTTTACATAGCAGATTACCAACTTTGAAATCTTATTTAACTTCTTCATAAAGCATAATTCCATGTATCCTGTATCTTACCTAAAGCAAGGCCGGATGTAGCTTCACACTATACAACCAAACAACTAAGACATTCATTCATGTTCAAGCTAGATCAAGCTTTTATAACCTTTTAGGTTATAAAACCATAATATATACTATGCATTAAACATAGTGTATAACATTCATTCGATTACTAATTCGTAATCCTTCTTTATTGAAGTAATGGTAAATCTAATTAGTGAAATGCTTATTTGGTATATGTATATTCTATAACTCATAGTTAATAACCTTTCTCTAGTTTTGATGTGCTTCCAACACTTTCACTGCCATTACCACTTGGTAGCAACATGCAAGATTGCTAAGGCTCTTAAATTAAGAGGAATAACTCTCATTTCCTACAATTCATGCACATGACTCCATTCCACCCATGCATAATTAATATTGAAGACTTCTCCTATTATTCCCCTAAACTTGACTCAATTACTACTATCCATGCTATTTCCTCCTATCCTTCCCCTTCCCTCTTTGTCTTTATAAGGGGAAACTAATGGCTAGATTTATTAGTTTACTATAAAAGAAGAATGACTAGTTACGAGCAAAAGCGATGCCTAATGTCTTACGCAAATAAGAAAATGTAGTGATTCCCACTACCTTATCTACCAATGAGCCTCCCATTTCCTTATCTATTGGCAAACCTCTTCATGCATGTTCCTCTTCCTCTAGTTTCCTTCCCACCACTATGCTCTGGCTCCTTGCCCATCAATGCATAATACCTCGAAACACATTTCATAACTCATTGGTCTTCAATTGGCTTTTATGCCTAGAGGTTTTGTTGATGCATCATACAAGTAGAAACTTTTGTGCAATAGCCTAAACACAGGTGATTTGGAGTGTTCATATTTGTGGCTAAAATCACAAAACCTTCTCAAACCATACTCTTCTCAGGTACTTGGACCACTTCATTGGCTTGTAGCCATCTTGTCCCTTGCGTAGGAAGTAGGGGCACCACAACTTTTCCATAAAATCCATTTCATTGATGTCATCAATAAATTGCATTTTTAATTGTAATTCCACAAATGCATTAAAAATTCGAACATGCATGGACAAGAAAACATGGTTACATAAGAGAACTTTCTTATGATCTATGGGTATCTTCTACCACAACATGAAATATACTCATTTTTGTCATCTTCCTATTCTAGAAATATTGTTTGAAGTTGAAGGCATCAAGAAATCAAGATGTAGTGCAATTTCCTACATGACCATTGTCATGACTCATAATTAGAAATTTCCATATGTTGTGAGAATTTCATCATTGTTGATGAGCCTCAGTATTACAACAATAATTTTACAACTCCCAAGGCTATCAACTTTAATTATCAAGCCAAAGTTTGTACAAACTTAAGAGGTGTTGAGACTATGTGTGTAACATGTAATATATCCTTCTTTTGCTGATCTGATGCAATGAAGTGAATCAAGATGCACAAATACCAATATGTCATGAGAAATATTAGGCAAGCAAACCTATATTAACTTGCAGGAAAATAAATGACTAAATTAAAACCTATTCTACTTGCAATAAGACAATCAAATGCTCAAGAATGTTGAAGGTATATCACTTTCATTCTATCTCACACATAACAAAAGCAGTATAACTTAGTTACAGAATGAAACTACAACTATGAAAGCAAATTTCCTATGGGGTATTTGGTATTATCAAATCCAATTCAAGGCTTAAATGGCATTATGGAGTGATGTGGAATGAGAAACAAACTTTGGAGGGAATTCTAGAATCAATTTGACGAAATTTGTGTGCTTCTACAATATTGCTATAAGATGTTTGTTTCTTGAGTTAACCTACTAAACGTTGAATCTAATCAAATACAAACACTATGGGGTGATGTTTTTATTAATTTCAATGTTATTATGATTCAATCCAAGTGGAATAAACTCAAAAGAGCTTCATTGGCCTGTGGTAAAATTTAGCAGAAATTTACTACTAAAAATCAAAATTTTCATAACAATGAAATAGTAACCTGATCTAAGTACCTAAATTCCTAAGCTAATCAAATCCAAATGCTATGGGGTAATTTTTTTTATTAATTTGGATGTTCTTAGACTTCAATCCAAGTAGAATCAAATCGACAGAACCTCATTAACACGTGCTAAAATTCAACATAAATTTATTACTAAAACTAGAAATTCCAAAATAATGTAGTAAACCAATCCAAGTAACTCAATGATGAATGTGGATTTGCGAAGTTGTTACAAGAATTAATCATACTTGTAACTATATAAATGACCAAAAAAAAAAAAAAAAAAAACCTTACTTCAATCATTTAACCAATATAACCTATAACAAATGAAGCATGAATACTAAATGCGAAAATAAAAAATGCAAGAATAAGAGATGTAAGTGAATAAGAAATGAAAAGAAGATAAAGAAATTGTAAAATAGGGCTCTGAGACTCCTAGGATGGCCAAGCCCAAGGATGCTTAGAGTGCCATGAAATAAAACCAAGCCTTAGAGGTTGAAAATGAAACCAAACTTCATTATTAGAATCAATTCAAGTACATCCTAGTTGGAAATGAAAGTAGAATTGCTAAATAACAAGTTTTCTTCACAAGAAAACTAAAAAATCCATGCCCCTAAAGGCTAATTCAAATTGGTACTTATGGAAATTGATGGGGAAACAACCTCCTTGAAACGAGATAACATTCCCATCCAAAATCCCCCAAAAAGCGAATCTGGTCCCCAACAGTAGGAATCTTCATTAAATACTGAGTTATGGCTTCTCTTGTGGCAGGGAACACATCCCTAGATTTTCTCAACCAGTGGAGCTCCAAAATTTACTCAATATTCTCTGAATAATCTACAGAATAAATAATATGAGGCACATAATAAGAAATTATCTTTAAACCTTGTTAAGAACTTATTAAAGCTAAGAAAACATTATTAATTTTAGAAGGAGAGATTTAATATAGCCTTTATGTGCCTAGGAAAGGTTAGATGAGCCTTATTCTGCACCTAATTGGGAGGGCCATTAATTGTGTTATGAAATAGCTTGCCAAAAAATATGGCCCTATTATATTTCTATGATTTGAATCCATCCTTGCAATCATGGTTCCTTTTCTTGAAATGGCCAAATAGTTTTGAAAACTCATGTTCTTCCCTTTACCCACATCGGAGGTAGGGAAGTACTTAGGTTACAATTTTAGAGACATGGTGTTGGCTCTCTAAGCCTCTATTTACTTGAAATTTTTTCATTGCCTCTATTCATTAATGAAAGAAATTTGATGCTTAAACATTGAATAAGAAAAGTTTCCAAGAAAGGGGGGTTGCCTAGCCATGACCACGCTTTAAAAACATAGCCTTTGAGTAGAGAGGGGGGGGGGGGGGGGGGGGGGGGGGGGGGGGGGGGGGGGGGGGGGGGTTGGTTGTGCGTGAATCCACCATGGTTTGTACAACATATTGGACACATGTAGCCTTAGTGGCATTGAAGAATAGACAATGGGGAAAATGGGGGGGAGGGTGATCCAAATTAGATTATTATATTATTTTTCATACATCTTGATGCCTTTAGTGTGGAAAAATTGGGGGAATCAACTCACATGTCCAATTTTACAGGTGAGTTCTTGTTTGGCGAATTAGGGTTTTAAACCTTTCAAATGTAGTTTGAGGAATTTCCAAGCATTTTTTGAGGTCCAAAAACTCTCACTTGTGTAATACAACTAGTGTTGTTATAAACTTAGATACCTTTCCATCAACAAAAGAAAGACCTCAAATAGAGTCCACCAACAAAAGTTATGCCACTTGAAAGTTAACCTTCTTGTTTTGATCACCACGATTCAAGAGGATGCCATGTTAGCCCCATTACTCATGGAAAATGGGCTAGCCATGTGAAAATGATGAACAAGACTCTAGAAGTGTCAATATTGTTAATGTATTTAAGAGTTAAAGGAGTCAAACTTAACCACTAGCAGGCTATCGAGTTGTGTTATAATGAGGCCACTAGGAGGAAAAGGGATTCCATTCTTTTTAAGTTTATTTTGTTCCATAGATGAGCAGAGTAACCAAGAGTGGATAGAGAGAGAGAGAGAAAACATAGAGGGATTGTGTTATGTAGTAGCCCTTGGGCCACAAGTCTAATTCCTTTATACTTGCATCCATTTCCATTCAGATAAAAAGAGAGCGGAGTATCCTCATCTTTTATTTGGGTTTTCCCTCGAAAACATTTCCTGGGTCATATTTTGCATTATTGTAGTTTTGTGAATGATTTTTCTATTTGTTGTCTATTTTATACATAATTGTATTTTGCATGCATATGCAGTAAACAATACTTAATAATTCCATAAATTTAAGGAAAAATTAATGCTTATAGTATGGATTTCGAAATTATGTAAAGTTATTTATCAAATATGTTGTGATCAACTATCCACTTTAATCTCCATGGTAGTTTATAGATTAAGGGACCTCATTACTAAATATCTAATTCATTAACGATGTCTATAAAGGTGATACTATATGCAAATGTCTTTGAGCTATGAAGAATGGTGGAAATCTCTCTAATAAATGGCCGTTATCCTTGGAACATGTGATCAATGAGGTATCTATAGTGAAAGAGACATGTGACAAACTATTTTATTTATGTACATGTGTTCCTTTTAAAATGTGTATCTTATTTATGTACTAAGTATAGATTATATCTAGTTACCTGCATAACATTCATTATATATGCATGCACTAAGTTTATACTATGTGTATCCATGAGTATTTGCAAAGCCTTTCCCTGGGATAAGGCTTAAATACTCTTTAAATTATTCAAAATGGTTTGTGTGTCTGTATGTGTGTAATAGTTTATTTGAAAATAGGATAAATCTATTTTTTGAAGGAAGAGAAGTAATGTTTGAAAGGAAAGTATATGTAACAATTTATTTTCATTTGTGAAGGAAACATTTTCAATATTAAGTATTTTTGTAAATAAGTTGTAAAGTGGAAGGTATTTGACAATATTAACCATAATTATCTTGTTAATTTACATGTTTAAAGGATGTGATCTTTATTGCAAAAATGTCCCATTAACTTGATCAAATTCAATGACAACTTCACCATAAATGTAGCACAAACTCATTTTTTCCTAATCATCCTCACATTTTTTAATTAACATATTTTTACCTCATCATGCTTGTATATTTTCTAATGAACTTCCACATTCCCATTATTCTAGTTAACAAAGAATTTTGGCATAAGGGTTAGAGGTTAAAATCTTCATCCCTTTGGGTTATAGTGCTAAAACAACTTAATGAACCCAACACAACACTCATCTTCCAACACATGAATGCACTTGGACTCTTATTGAATGAACCTACAATCACTAATTAACGTTACAACTACCATTAGTGATCACACCAAAATTAGAACAAAAATTATTTTGTGAATGTTGTAAATACCTTGATAGAATCTAGGAACATATTCATAAGCAAATGCATAAAAGACATAAGTAATCACACCACAACCATTGTTATTTTATAGTGAAAAACCCTCTAAAGGCATAAAAACGATTGTGAAGATGAATTGTTTTTCTTTGATAATTCAATCATCTTTATACATGGGGCTAAATCATTTTTTTTCATCAAACATGGATTTGTTTATTACACACTGTCACACTCGAGACATGGAACCTAGCCATCAAAACCTTATGCTCCTTTTTCAAGCATAATTCTCTCTTTCTCTCTCTCTCTCTCTCAGGCTAGAGATCATGATAATGACATAAATGCCTTAAAGGCATTCATTCTACTCTTTTTGTTATTTAATTGATTTATATGAAATTATTCTTCCATCATTGTTTATAATCTTTTTTTATAGCCAAATAGATTTATCCATCATTTATGGAGTTTAGGTTTCTTATATGCATAACTATGAAAGTTGATTGTATCAACTTCATCCCAACTTCTATTTTCATGCCTCCTTGCATTTGAAAATAAAGTCTTCATGATTTCTTCAACCCTATAATTTTCTACTTTTGAAATGATTCTCCCACATAAAAATCCCCAAGCTAATTGTAAACAAGTCCTCCCACCATGGCCACACTATTGCCATATTCAACTTTTATTATGGATATCCTTTTTGCTACCAATTTTTCCTCTTTTTGTCTTTGATCCTCTTTCCTCTTCTTCATATTACAACTCTCTCTCTTACATACTCATCATTTTGAGAACTCTATCCAACCACCTCTTGTTGGAGCTACTTCATGTGAAACTCTACCCTTGTATCTACTTTACATTACTCTACCCCGTGTTTTTCTCACATGTTGGAGTTATTTTCACTATAACATTTACCTGATATAGCTTAGAATCATTGGAGTTGTCTTCATGTCAATGCTACTCAAAGTATTTTATCTAAATGGAATCATATTCCTCACACACAATAATTAACCATGTTGTATACTTCTTTTGTTTTCTCCACTCTTTATTTAGAAATAATTATACTCCTTTCACTCTCTCTTTTTCATGTTTTGATGCTCTATTCTATATATCTTCTACAACATTGACCTAGTGATACCACAACTACCTAGTCATAACACTAGAGTTGTATCTTCTTCCCTGATAACTCTACTCAAAAGTTACTTTTGATATCATTGTATCTCTTCCTTCTCCCTAACATAGCTACTCAACAATCTCACCTTTTTGCGGAATTTTCATTCACACACAAGTTGTTGTTGAATTAACTTGGTTCACATAAAGGCCAAAACCCTAATCCCTATGATTAGAGTTCCAACAAAAATAAATGAGCTTAACACAACATTCATATTCTAATAAATTAAGGCATTTATATGTCTTCTTGAGTGAACCTATGATCATTTCATAACACCATAACAACCACTAATGGAAACATCATAATTACGATCAAAATTACTCTACAAATACCATCAATAACTTCAGCATTAGAGTATCATATTTATAAACAAATACATAAATACCTTAACCAATCATACCACCAAACTTGATCATTTTATAATGGAAAATCATCAAGTCCATAAACATTTGTACCAACATCATTTTTATTCTCTTCAACTTTAGTAGTATATGTTCCATGGAGTCCATCCTTCTCTCTCTCTCTCTCTCTCTCTCTCTCTCTCTCTCTCTCTCTCTCTCTCTCTCTCTCTCTGTGCCATTCTAGAGGCCATGACAGCCACACAAAGGAATCTCTTTCTCCCCCTTTGTGCCATTCTAGAGGCCATGACAGCCACACAAAGGAATCTCTCGCCTACATTTTTCCCTTCTACTATTGGACCCATTTTGGAAGAATTATTGTCTTTTTTCTATCTCTAATATTGTCATTTTATAGCCACATAGCCACACTCACTTCTTCATCACTTAGGGTTTCTAGGTTTTATGTATTTACTATTATTACACATTGTATCAATTGCATCCTCTCTTTTTCCCTCGCTTCCTAGCTCCTCATAATTCATAATTATGTTTTCATATTTTCTTCAACCTTATATAGCTTCCATGGGAATCATCATCCTGGGTAAGTTTTCTTTGTCGATCATATTCCTAGATCATATGTTCAATAATAGCGAACCTTTTGATTATTTGTGAACAACAAAAGTTCTTATTTGTAAGACATGTAATTGCAATGTTGAAAAAAAAACAATTTTAATTATAATAAACAATAGAAATAGGGAGGATTGGATAAAGTTCTTGATACGAATGCTACACCAAACAATATACAATCTGTTATAGAAACCAACATTAAAAGATCGAACAACACAATATATTTATGTCGAAGGTGTTTCATTATGAAAGTTGTGGTCTCAATTTGAACTTATGGTGAATCTTCCTTGTTGATACATCATTAGTCTCTTCAACGGTTTCCCACCGATAGTGCATCCACATCCAACAACCACTCTGGAGGCTCCACACCTTTTAAGGTATAAGTAAACTTTGACATTCCCATATTTGAAGGCCAAATAGATGCAGACACTGTAGATAAATGGTTGAGTATGCTAGAAGGATATTTTTCTATTCATGATTTTCCAGCCGAGAAAGGATTACTTTTTCTCTTCTCAAATCCACCCCCTACGTCAAGGAATGGCAGGAAACCTATTGTGAGAAAAATGATGAAAGTATGACCTCACTGTTTTCATTCGCTCCCAATTGGAATTCATTTCGGGACACCATCAAGGGGAAGTACTACCCTATCGGGAGCTATGCGAACAAATACATAAAGTGGGCCATGCTGCGGCAGGGAAGGGACCAAGATGTGTTGGAGTTTACCAATGTTCATACCCTTCACACAAAGTTGGGTATCAAGGATTCTGAGAAAAATTTGGTACTCAAGTATTGTGGCTGCCTACATAGATACATCTAGGACGAGATGGACTGGACATGTCCTCACTCAGCACAACGAACTGATACACTGTCAAGATTGAGAAAAAGTTTAAACAGAAGAAGCGAGACTTTGGATCTACAAATCCGAAGTAAGGGAAAGGTGTCCCCAAAACATAGAACAAAGGATAAAGCGAAGACGTGATGGCCAGGAAAACCCACCAAGGCCACAAGCAAAGGACAACACTGTGAAGGCAAAGAAGGACACGAGAAAGTGGTGTGAGTTCCATAACAGCTCCACCCACAACACAAGTGAGTGTCGGGCCAAGCAGTCACTAGTGGTCGAGCTGAAGGCTTTAGAATCAGATGCTTGTTCTAACTATGAGTCAAAACCTGACAAGGGGAATGAAAAAGGGAAGGAGATTATTGATGCAGAGCCTAATGCCACTGTCACCACCACAAAGATCCAAAAGGAGGAACCCAAAGATCCAGAGGAGAAGGAGCGTCTCTTCCACTCCCAGATGTGGGTAAAGGGTTCCCCACTATAATTCATTGTCGACCGCAGGAGCCAAAAGAACCTCATTGAAGCAGAGGTCGTGAAGCTGTTGGGCTTACTGACCACAACACACCCACAACTGTACACCATCAGATGGCTCTACCAAGGACGAGATTTGTGTGTGAGCCAACAATGTTGCCTTCCATACAACCTTAAGCCCTTCATGGATGAGGTATTATGTGACATTGCTCCCCTTGATGTTTGTGATGTATTATTAGGCCAACCATACTTGTGGAAGTGACATGTTGTGTATGAGTCAAGGCCTCGTGTTGTTATTGTTACATTGGGAAATAAGTTGTACAGGATACTAGAGGTAGCACCACCTATAGCCATCTCTCTCGTTACTGAAAAATAAAGGAATAAGGTTATTTCAAAAACCAAGAAATTTGTGTTTGTGACCCTCAAGGAAAGAAGAAGATGTTGGACATGACCTCCAAACAAGGCTCCTTTGCACGACAAAAACATATGGAAAAAGTTGTGGAGGAGCATGAGGAAATCTTCACCTACTCCACAGGGGTGCCTCTGCACTATCAGGTCAAGCACGCCATTGATCTGACCCAAGGTGCATCATTACCCGATGGATCAATCTATCGACATTCCATTTTGGAGAATGATGAAATAAAAAGGAAAATTCAGGAGTCGTTGCAGAAAGGTCACATTTCGCTGAGTTCATCGCCCTGTGGGAGCTCGATCGTGTTGGTATAAAAGAAGGATCAGACTTGGAGACTCTGTATTAACTATCAGTCATTGAGCAAGATCACTATCTGGAATAGGTACCCGATCCCATGGGTTGATGACTTCTGGACCAACTCAAGGGGGAAATATTTCAGTAAGATCGACTTAAAGTTCGGATATCACCAGGCACCAATCGAACCCTTCGATGTATGGAAGACTGCCTTCAAAGCCAAGGAGGGCCTTTTCGAATGGTTGGTTATGCCTTTTGGGTTGACGACTGCTCCTACAACCTTCATGAGGCTGATGGATGATGTCTTGTGGCCATTCACCAACTCATTTGTAGTGGTATACTTGGATGAAATCCTGATCTTCAGCCAGAGTTGGGAAGAGCACCTCCACCACATCCAACAGGTTCTCCAAACAATGCGAAAACACAAGCTGTGTGCCAATTTGGAGAAATCCACTTTTGGCATGACCTAGGTTTAGTATATGGGATATATTATTAATGAACGGGGGGTGCATGTGGATCCAGCAAAGATTCAATTCATTTGGGATTGGCCAAGCCCCAACCACTCTGATAGAGCTCCACAGCTTTCTGGGTCTTGCCAATTTCTACCGTAGGTTTGCATTTGGGTTCTCTCATATCACTTGGCCCTTGAGTCAAGTCACCAAAGGAGGAGCGAAAGAAAAATTCTTTTGGTTTGAATTTCAACAGAAGGCATTCATAGAGTTAAAAAATTTCCTCTTCTTTGCACCAGTGCTCACATTACCAAACTTGCAACAACCATTTGAGATCGAGATAAGCCTCTGATTATGCTATTGGGGTAGTCCTTACTCAACAGGAGTATCCAATGGCATATCACAGTGAGACACTTTTAGACACAGTACAAAAGTATCCCACTTATGACAAAGAAATGTATCCCATTGTGCAGGCCTGCCGACAATGGAAGCATTACATTTTGGGGAAGCAAACGATCATCCACATAAACCAACGACCCTTGCAGTTCATATAGACGCAAGAGAAGTTGCAAAATGATTGCCATCAGAAGTGGTACACATACCTATAACAT
This sequence comes from Pinus taeda, assembly GCA_000404065.3. Classification (NCBI taxonomy): domain Eukaryota; kingdom Viridiplantae; phylum Streptophyta; class Pinopsida; order Pinales; family Pinaceae; genus Pinus; species Pinus taeda. The sequence continues at coordinate 701,249 of APFE030067419.1, read as the reverse complement.
TTCCATTTGAATATCAAGTATAGTAAGGGCAGCAAAAATAATGTTGCAGACTGCCTTAGCCGACCACAGATCATGGCATTAACCACCGTGCTCAACTCTTATGGGCACGAGACTTTTGATCAGCCACTTCTCTACAAAAGCAACCCAAAATTCGGCCACACATAGCATATGATCTTGGAGGGTCAGCAAGTTCCAGATTTTCACCTCCACGATACTCTATTATGCCATTTGGTATACCTTTGTGTTCCTTCAAGTGAGCGTGCAAAGATGATTTGGGAAGCACACTACAATGGGGCCACTGGGCATTTCGGGGTTGAGAAAATGGTGGTAGTACTATGGAAGTAATTTTATTGGCTGAATCTTTAATAGGATGTTGATAAGTACATCAGATCTTGCATTGCCTATGCCATTGCCAAACCGACCATCAAGAAGCAAGGTCTCTATACTCCACTGCCTACCCCTAGTCGACCTTGGGAATCCATCTCCATGGATTACATGTTAGGCCTTCCTTCTACTAAGCATGGAAATGACTGTTTTTTTGGTGGTTGTCAACAAGTTCTCGAAGATGGCCATTATGGCAGCCTGCAAGAAGAGTATCATAGCAGAAGCCACTGCTAAACTCTTCTTTGAACGAGTGTGGGTACACTTTGGGATCCCATAGTCTATCATCTCAGATCAGGATAGCAAGTTCCTCAATACATTTTGGTCCAGTATCTAGTCAATGATGGACACCAAGCTCACTAATTCCACAGCTTTCCATCCTCAAAGGTTGTTCAGGTAATGTTTATGGTTTCATGGTGTTCAGTTGAGATGGTTTAGTGCTTGGTTATCAACTTGTGTTCATCGATAGTTCTGCCAAGATTTGGTTGACGACGTGTGTTGTCATTCGCCTTCTCAGGATTTGGGTGTGTCGTCCACTCGCAAGTTTTGCGTGTCGACAAAGGGTGTCGTCGCAAACGTCGCTTATGTCAACGATATGCATGTGGTTTTATGTTGCTTTGTGACAATGTTTGTAAAAGAGTGTTTTTACACCTAAGGTAAAATCTAACATCCTAATGCTAAATATAAAACCAAATCAATATAAAACCTATGCTAAATACCTAAGACTTAAACCCTAAAGATCTATGAATATCAATACAAACATTGTATTATTAAAAACCTAACCCTAAAGTCTTAAAATATAAGCTATACAACCCTCGGCCTAATGTTCAAAATACATTGAAAAATAATACAAATAGCATCAAACAGTCTTAAGTCGCTAATTGTAATCGCATCAAAGAAACGGTAGGCATGTGAACAGTCTAGCCGAGGTTATGTAACCGCGAGCTTCAAACCGTGTGGGGACCTATCCATGTGAGCAGGTTTAGGCATGTTAATAAACTGGCATCGGAACTACACCGCGAAGTTAAACCGCGTGGGGACTACATACATGTGATGAACTGTTGGGGCTAACCGTAATTGCAGTCCCTAACTGTATCAAAACCGCATCGTGTAAACCTCGGCATATGAGCAGGTCAATAAAACCGTCAGCAGCTTGTTGTTAGCGGAACCATCGGACATGATCTGCAATGGTGGCATTATGCAGTTTGTTTGTCAACCTTATCACATGGGCGGTTAACAACTCTGCACCTTCGACCTGACTGCCAGCAGGGAAGACTTTATAGTCTAGTTAATTTTGGGTTTTTTGGAACAATTTATGGTTGAAATTAATTCGATGACCATGCCAACCTAGTCTAGGTGGCACAAAACCACAAGACCGAGTTTGTAAACCTATCCAAATACAGCCAGATGCATCTACAAGCTAGCCCAAGGTGGTTTCATGAACGTGGAAGCCTTTAAAAGGCGCATTTTCCTTCATTGATGAAGGAGAGTGGTTTTTGAATTTTGCTTGCAGATTCTGGAGGTCATACGCAATTTTGTTTTCAATGTTACGGGAGCATCCGAAGTTGGAATTGGAATCCGTAAGAGACATTGGAAAGATGGTTTAGAGGGCTATCTGATGATAGTGATCAAAAGTGCCTTTGTGCACATTCAGACTAATCAAATCTCTATGTAATCAACACCTTCTTTTCATTCCTAATAAAAACAGTCGCCCGTCTTGAAAGCGGACACGGAGACGTAGTCCATCAGGAATGAACTCTATCATCAATCTCATTGTCTGGTATTGCTGTGTTTTTATTTTTTTCACTTCTGTTATGCATCATTTTATGTTTAATTAGTTGTCGTAAAGTCTTCTTCTCAAGCAGTTTTCCTCGGTTTCCATGCTCTGAGCTAACATCCAAATCATAAATGGCTAATCACTTCTACGTTAATTTTAGTTTATGATCATTTCAGATCATATAATTTGGTATTAGAGGAGGTTGCGTTTGCATAATTTTCCATTGAATGTTAACCAGGTCAAAGTGACAACGAGGAGAAGGAATCCTTGAGCAGATCGATCCAGAGATTGGAAAGCGATGAGTCAATCATAAATCGACCATGTCAGGACCTAATGCCAGTGAAAACACTGAAACTAATATGAGTGAAGAACAGTTTCAACAAGCATTCTTGACTATGCAGCAGATGTTGGGAGAATTGTAAGAAGACAAGAAGGTGAGAGATGCAGCTTCTTCTTCAAATGCATCGAAGAAGGACAAAGGTAAAGGGAAGACTAATAAATCACCTTCACCTCCATCATCTCCATCATCTCCATCATCTTCTTCTTCTTCTTCTTCTTCCAGTGCAGAGTCTGAAATGGAAAAGAAACATAAGAAAACATCTCTTTTGAAACTTGATGTTAAATTTGAGTTACCTGTTTATGATGGTGAAATGAATCCTGAAAAGTTAGATAACTGGATTAAGCAGTTAGAAGTGTATTGTCGAATTCAGAACATTTCTAGTGATAAAACTAAAATTCAGTTAGCTACACTTAGAATGGGGGGAACAACTTTAATCTGGTGGGAAAGTAAAACTCAGATAGATGTAAAGCTTAAAGGAAAAGTCATCTCGTCATGGTCTAAGTTTTTAAAAGCTCTTACAAAATAGTTCTATCCTTTAGGATACATGCAGCAAGCTATTATTGATTGGCAGCATCTAAGGCAAGTTAAAGGGCAAAGTGTTCAAGAGTTTACTTAGGAGTTCAGAAAGAAAGAATTGGCGCTTGGTATTTCATTGGATACATGTGAAACTTTGTTAAAATACATCGAAAATTTATGTTTATATTTACAACATACATTATTGATGTTTAATCCTAATGATTTTGATGAGGTGTGTGTTCAGGCCATACATATTGAATTAGGTGGAAGACCCTTCAATTTTTTATCGCAGTCATCCAAAGAGTTGGAACCAAAGATTCCAGCGACAGTAAGGGGAAAAACATTTCGAAGAGAGAAATCAGCGATCGTTCAGAAGGAAAGACCTACCTGTTCTCATTGCCATAGAATCAGTCATGATGAATCGAAGTGCTAGAAACTTCATCTAGAACTTAAGCCCAAAAAGTTCCTTAAGGAGAAGGATGAAAAGAAGGCCATTGCAGCAGTCCAGCAGGACCTAGGTTCAGATTCAGGTGATGAAAAGAGGAGAACTGCCATGGTTACGATAGGTAAAACTTCTGACACTGGTTCAAGTTCAAAAACTTTTTCATCTTCATCAAACATAAATCCTTTACATGAGGATAAAAGAGCTAAATTGTCGAACATAAGGATAACTTCTAAGCACACAAATATAGATACAATGTTTGATAGTGGATCACAGGCGAATTTAATCTCTAAATATTTAGTTAAAAGTTTAGCTTTGGAAATACGGAATCATCCAAGACCTTACCCATTAAGATGGCTAAATAAATCAACTCAGATAAAAGTCGCCAAACAGTGTCGATTAAGATTTTCCATAATAGTTAATTACATTGATGAAGTGGAATTAGATGTGGTTCTAGTAGACATATGTGGAGTTGTCTTAGAAAGTTCGTATCTTTATGATCGTAATGCAGTATTTTACAAGAGAGAACATAAATATCACCTTAAGAAAGATGGGGTTGAATTTATTTTCAGGGCACATCAAAACAAAAATCACTTGAATTCAGTTAATGTTAATCAAATGAAGCAACTAATAAGTTCAAACAAGAGGTTTGTAATCATGTGTATGAAAGGACAACATAACAATCAACATGCTTCTTGTTTAAGTTATGCAACTCAGCTTAAAGATGGTTTGAGTAAAGAGATAGAAACAATTCCAGTTCTATGTAAAACCAAACATCTTATTCATAAGCAGGGATTCCAACATGAATTACAGTTTGTGCCTAAATCTCCTCTTCCTAATGTCAGAATGAATCAATTCAGTTTAAGTTTGGAACTTAATAGTTGTAGGGATACAGGTCAGTATTGTGGAAATTCAATGTTCAACTTCTCTTGTATTGTGTCGCTATGTCATGTCTCGAACAGTTTGGAAACCTCTTTTCAAGTGGAGAGGAAATATATTTGTTTTCATATCCAAGCCTTTTCTAAAGCAGTGTGAAAGTGTCTAATGGGAACTTATGCATCAGAGGAAAGTGCTAATCAATGGAAACATCATTTAATGAATAAGGACAAAGTGAATTAAACAAATCAACAGCTAAATAAATACTTTCAGAATCAAACTAAGTTGCAACAAATTTCACCTTACAGTTAGATAGGTTCATTGCAGCAAGTTCACCAAGTAAATAGGAAACAGGAAAGTATGTTTAATCAAGTAGCTGGTTTGATGTCAAGAGTATCTTTTATTTTCTCTGTCATTCCACAAAATAGGTTGTTTATACATGTTGACGGTATTAAACAACATCCAATAGAGACTGTTTTCAAAGATTATGAATCACTAACTCATGGTTCTTCGTGGAAATAATTCAATTGCCATGTTTATAGCAGGTTGTTTTCCCATCGTTGCAAGTTGTGTATACTGCATATGGATGAAATAGGTCACCGAATCAAAAACTACCATGGTCAGCATCATCAGGGTCATAACTTACAGGTGATTGATCGAATGTATTGGTACATCGTCAGGTCAAGGTGGAAAGAGAGGGAGTTCTACCCTCATCAACTATTTGATTAGTCAAACTTTTGTGGTCCAAAAGCTTTCAAGTGGAGAGGAAAGATCTAGGAGGATTCCATTGATTCAATTGCACAGGTGTTCAAGTGTCATCATCAGTATTCAATGTTGTCGTCAATTCAGTTTAGCTTCGATAATTCGACAGTGTTGGTTAAGGATCAGGTTGTTCAGGTAATGTTTATGGTTTCATGGAATTCAGTTGAAATGGTTTAGTGCCTGGTTTTCGACTTGTGTTCATCGATAGTTCCGCCATAATTTGGTTGACGACATGTTTGTTGTCATTCACCTTCTTAGGATTTGGGTGTGTTGTCCACTCCTAAGCTTTGGGTGTCGACAAAGGGTGTCATCACAAACGTCGCTTATGTCGACAATATGCATGTGGGTTGAACCATAGCTTAACTCAGTTGGTTCACCGCAAAGCATAAGTCAGGTCATGTGTTCACCAGATACATAAGTGAACCCACCAGCTGCCGATAAACAGTAGCAGTTACTATCTCACCTGAAGTAGCATCCTCCTTCCTCCAGTTTCCAACTAGAGGAGTGTGCATGGGTTTGCACTTCTCAATGTGAAAGCGCCTGAGTATCTCATTAGCATACTTGCCTTGAGACACAAATACTTCCCCATCTTTTTGCCACACCTCCATGCCTAGAAAGTAGTGCATAAGGCCCATGTCCTTCATCTCGAACTCTCTTGCAAGGTCCTCATTGCAAGACTGTATCAACTGATCATCACCTGTCAAAATCATATCATCGACATAAAGAACAATGATCAATGGTTTACCTTCTACCATGATGTGGTAAAGGTTCGCATCTACTTCACTCTTAGTGAAGCCCAAACCGATGAAATAGTTGTCGTTCCTGGTGTACCAAGCACGGGGTGCTTGTTGTAGCCCATACAGAGCCCTCTTAAGTCTACACACATGCGACTCATGATTGAAGGTTTCGAAACCTTCTGATTGCTCAATGTACACCTCCTCCTCAATCTTCCCATTGAGGAATGTTGTCTTCACATCCATCTGGTGGATCTTCCACCCCATCTGAGCTGATAGTGCCAATATTGATCTAATCGATGAGTACCTTGCTATGGGAGAAAAAGTCTCATTGTAGTCAATCCCCTCGACCTGTGAGAAACCCCAGGCAATAAACCTTACCTTATGTTTCTCAATATTGCCATCAATTGCCTACTTTACCTTGTAAAGCCATCTAGAACTCACCATTGACTTGCCCTGAGGCCTTGGACAACATCCCACACACTGTTTTGAATGATAGAGTCATACTCCTCTACCATTGCATCAACCCAGACTGGTTGATGCGCTGCCTCCTCGAATTAAGAAGGTTCGATATCTACACACTCCCCAACCAAGGCCATGTACCCAGTGTATCGCTTGGGTTACCTCCTCTGTCTGCACTGAGAAGATGGTTGTCCCACATTCTCTCGCACATCCAACATCAAACTGTCAACTTCCCTTGAGCGTTTCCGCCCATCTCTAGAAGTATCAACATGAGTGGATGTCTCCATTCCTAGATCCTCTGCATGCAGCTACTCCGCATCAATCTGAGGCTCCTCATCCTTGGGAACTAAAAGTTCCTCATCTGCATGCAACTCGAGCTCCCTCTCAAGTGATAAGTGCATGTCTTTTTGCTTGTTGAACTTCAAATCCCTGTGTACCACTGTCCTCTGAGTGGAAGGTAGGTACACCCGATAGTTGTGGGGTGTATCCATGTACCCCACAAGTATTCCCAACTCATCTGTTGGGTCTAGCTTCTTCCTGGCATCTTTGGTCACATGACAGTAAACTGATGATCCAAAGATTTAGAAGTGACTTACATCAGGTCGCTTCCCAGAATAGGCCTCCATAGGTGTCTTCATCCCCAGTGTACGGTGCGGGCTTCTGTTCTGCAAGTATATTGTTGTATTGCATGCCTCAGCCCACAAATGCAATGGTAGGCTTTGGTCATGCAACATCACTCGAGCTTCTCCCACAAATGATCTGTTCTTCCTTTCGGCCACCCCATTCTACTATGGGTTATGAGGTGTCATCAATTCCCGTTTAATACCTTCTGCAGCATAGAAGTCTTCAAACTTGGGAGACATACTCTCCACCATTGTCGCTACGCAAGGCTTTTATTTTCTTTCCAGATTCTTTCTTTGCCAAGCCTTTAAAATCACAAAACCTCAAGAAAGTCTGATCCTTCTTTTGCATAAAGTAGATCCAGCATCTACGAAGAAAATCATCAATAAAAATAACATAGTACCTCTGTTTAGCAGTGGAGGCTGCAGAGAAAGGTCCATAAACATTTGAGTGAACTCGCTCCAGGATTGCTCCAGCTCTACTGTCTCGATCCGGAAAGGAAGATTTCGCATACTTACCTAAAGTACAACCTTTACATGTAGTCATATACTCAAGTTTTCCCTTAGGTAATTGGGTAGAAATCTGCTACATGATCTTCAGGGCTCCATGGTGCAAGTGGCCCAGTCTTCTATGCCATAGCTTGCTAACATCTTGGCTCTGCACCATCTCAGCTTTGGAACTCAAAGCAACACAGTCGTCTACCTCTAGCTTGTAGAGATTCTTGACTTGAATCCCTATTCGCTTTGTCTATCTAGTACCAATATGCCTCAGGAATACCCTTCCTTGACTAAAGACTACATCATAGCCTTTATCTTCTAGCATAGCTAAAGACACAAGATTCTTCTTTAGACTTGGTACATACTTTACATCAGTCAAGGTGAGGGGAGCTCCATGCTCCCTCTGAAACACAACCGTACCTTCATCTTAAACATAGTACTTTCCATCATCGCCCATCTCGATCCGCATCTAGAGATCCTTCTCCTCCAAGGTACTGAAAATATTCTTGTCACCTGACATGTGGAATGAAGCTCCACTGTCCAGGTACCACACACATCCCACCATGGATGAAACCATGCATGTGATAAGCGACAAATCTAGCTCAAACTGTGAGGCTGGTGCCTCACCATCAGATCCCTTTGAGGAACCCTTCCTGGATTTCTTCTATGGACAATTTGTAGAATAATGGCCCACTTCATGACAATGAAAGCATCACACTTTCGATTTGTCAATCTTCTTCCCACCATGGGAAGAACCATATTTGGGATGGGACGCCTTCCCTTTCCCTTTCCTTGCCTTACTCACTAAGGCTAGATTTTCCTCATCATCTTGCATCTATGAGGATCCATCTTTGGTGCTTCTTCTTATTTCCTCCTGCATTAGATTTGACCAAATTCATTCCCAATCTGGTATTTTTTCCCTTCCAGTAACCAATTCTTGGTAGTTATGCCAACTCTTAGGAAGATCGAGGAGTTCAAGACTCACCATGTCATCATCAGCGGTCTTGATCCCTACACTTTCAAGCTCATCCCTACAGGTGGTGAGCTTGTTCAAATATGTAGAGATCGTGTCGCCCTTTTCACACTTGATCTTACAAAGCTTGTCTTTCAGCGCCAACTTCCTCTGATCGTTGATGTTTTGATATAAATCTTTCAATGTTTTCCACATCGAAAACGGTGTCTCCTTCCCATGGAGGCTCGAGACAATGTGGTCTCGAACTCCCTCCAGGAGGATTCTCCTTGCTCTAGCCACACATTTCTTCCATTCTGCCAGTTGAGTAGCATCAGTCGGCTTGGGGACTTCTTGATCAATGAAGTCCTTTAGACCGTTATCTTCTAATATTGCCTCCATGCTATCCTTCCAGACTATATAATTCGAGCTGCCATCAAGGGCATACTCAAGTCTTAAACCACTGAACGCCATAGGTGAAATAGAGATGTGATAAGAACTTGATTTCTATATTCAGGAACCAAACTTCGAACTTCGAACTTCTTGTATACTCTTCCGATACCATGTAGAAATTCCCACTGTAGATCAACAGATTATGCAATATACTAAAACACAATACAAGATCTACGTCTACAACACTTTGCGGAAGCTTAATCGAATTGAGCAAGATCAAGAGAACACATATAATTGAGAATGAGAAATCAATCACACATAACACAGAAGAAATATCACGGGGAAAGCCTCAGCCTAAAACCCCAACTCTATATTATCATACAAGTGGAAATCTTGTTAAAGTTATAAAAAGAATCAGCTCTCAAGCTATCCTGCTCTCTCTATAACCAAACAATACAGCTCACAGACTGAATAGACACTGTATATGTCCTCCTTAAGCCCTCCAAGCCTCCTATTTCCTTGTGCAATTTTTATTGGGGTCCAATGATGTCACATGTGTGAATTGGCCTCATCATACTCACTAAACCTGAAGAAGTAACTGCGCAATCCTCAAGGAAAGAATTCCTTCTACATGCAAGGAATATTGACAATGGAATATTCTAGCAACTGATAGTACACTGCCCCTCCATCTAATATCAACTGGGTCTCTGTCTGAACTGACATGCATGAGTTATTTATGAGAGAATACTCAGTTATCTGAAGTGCGGTGGTTACATGCATGCAAGCATTAACTAACTGAACTTACATTAATTCAACAAGCTATTTGAATTAATCTAACTAGACTTGACTCAGTTAACTGAGCCAACTAATTACAATTCAATATTACAACTCATCCTTATCTCTTTAACTGATGGATAAATTCCTTAATTAATGGAGAAGTTGTTGCATGTCCCCACATAGACTTCAAGTTTGATTTTTCTTAACTAATTAACTCAAGATGAATTAATTAATTATTTTACAAACTACTGCTAAGATCAAATTCGAATTTTACTTCACTATTTTAGTTTAGGGACTAACTAAAATGGGAAGGTATCCCAAAATGCTATTTATAGAATGCTATTTTAAGCACTTCCATTTATCCATCCATTGTTGCTAAGATCAACACTAGCTGAACTGCTATTTTTAGCAATTCTGTTTTTAGCATTTCTTGTTGCTATTTTCAACAAACTAGGTTACACCTACTTCTTGTTTACCCTTTTTCCTTATTGTCCACATGAAGCAACTATATGAAATTAATATATTGTAGGTTCAATTATAAATTTTGACTCTTTTTTTTTATAACATTTCCCAAAACTTTTAATTGGCTAGTTAGTTTTAACTCTTGTTGACTTTAGAAAAAAATTCCTAACTCTTCTTGTTTTCTCTCTATTTCATAATGGTCAAAAAATCAATGTGCTTTTAATTCTCTTTTCTTTAAACATTTAGTTATGTCTGTAACATCAAATATTAAGTAAACACCCTAGAGACTTAATTCCTAAATCTCTTACTTGCAATTCATAACACTTCACCAATATTAAAGAGAACTCGTTGAATTATAAACAAACCATACATTATAACTAAAATATAAATAATTATAATAAAACTCAAAAAATATAATATTAATTATTTTCCAAATATTGAAACTATCTTGGTTCAAGATAAATTCAAACAACCTTATAAAAAATGGTAAAATCTTTTTAATAATTATCCACTGCAAATATATTTGTCTTCCAAATATTATAGATTCCTTTCACATTCAAGATATCAATGTGATTCTAATTTCATACCAGAAATAGTTTAAATTGACAATGTTTAGAGACAAAATTATAGTTTTATATGTAACAAAATATTTCAAAGTTGATTTTT
>APFE030067419.1:672707-683952 GCA_000404065.3 Pinus taeda | reverse complement strand
TTTTAGCCATTACTCTATTTATATTTCAATACTATGGATGAAAGATATGCTTGAGTTAATCTTCAAAGGTGACTTAATTACAACGTCGTTTGACATGATAACAATATACGGAAAATATAACATTAAAATAGAAAATAGGGTTGATGTATAACTCTATTTGTTTTGAAATGAAAAAATAAAAAATAAGAGATGAAGGAGATGCAAGACAAAGGAAGTTGGAAGACCGTAGAGAAAAGAAAGAAAGCTACAACACCAACCTCGCCAAGAAAGACGAGGAGCCAGACAAGTAAAAATTAAGAAAATTGTAGGTCCGATAGACCAATTTGGTCTCAGTGGACGTTAACCACCATCATCATCATCATATTATAACTGTAAACTTTCGTAGAAGTCGTATCGAAACCTTACAACAAGGAACCAACCCAAATTAAAGGTTTTTAGTTGAATTTGAACCAAAATACGAGGTACTCGATTGACTTCCGACATAAGAATACTGCAACATATAGAGAAGCTAGTGCTCAATAATTTTAAGGGGTTGGGTTAGTTTAAAAATAAGAATCTTCGATGGGTTGTTTAACTTGAAAATAGAATAGGGTTAAGTATATTATGATTGTTTGTTTAATATTGGATTAGATTCTAATGATCTAATCTTTGAGACTTTATGTTTGGTCTAAATATTTCGATTGATAAATTGTTGATGACGAATTGAGAAACCAAACGTCGATGCAATTTAGTTAATGTGTCGAGATAAATCAATTGACCAATCATCAAGGGTAACTCCATCGACCAATATATCGATATACAAGGAAGCTACAGCCCATCTTTAGATACACAGGTGAAGGATATTCACATTATATATAGATATATATATATAATTATGTTTTAATTACTTAAAAAAAATCAATTTGAATTTTTATTAGCCTACCACTTGATTTAGAAAAAAAAAATTATTATATATTATACGCATGCACATATAAATAATTATATTATAATAATGCACATATAAATTAGTGTTAGTTTTCACAGCAAAGGATTTGGAACTTTTAAAAGCGATAAGTGATGCCATCCGAATTTTAATTATATTTAATGTGATTGTACTTTGTTCTTTTTCTGAAACTAGCGCGTGAAGTTGAGTCTATTTTTGTTAATGGAATTTCTTCACAATTCTCAATACAATTCGAAATTTATGATATTTTAAATATTATATGGATGAAAAATAAAATTAGAATGAAGAATTATTATTTTACCAATTCCAGTTAAAGTTTAATTATGTTGGCCACAGAAAATCAATTAGTCAACTTACTAGACATATTTATATTTCACATAATTATAATCTTATAAAATTTATAGGATGCATGTAAGTATTATTATAATAATGTTTTTCTATTTATTGTCGGAACACCTTATATCTTTGCACATTAACTTTATTATAAAATTTTTTGATATAGAAAAATAATTACTTAATATAAGTGACTTAATTTTATGATTTAATAGACTATTATATGATTTTAATATATTTGAAGGATTGTAATAGGACTGTGTTTATATTTTTAGAATTAATAATTTAAAATTATAAAATTTATAAAAAAGTTTTTGTTTTGTTTTTTTTTTTTTAAGTAATACTATTGTAAATGAGAATAGATTTTTTTAAGATAAGTAATAAATAAATAGGGTATAAGTATAATGATGAGTTTTTATAGGATTAAATCCGAATAATGAATGTGTTAATGATTTTAAAATTTAAAAATTTATTTCCATTAGTATTCAATACAATTAGAGATTCATTTGATATAGAAAGATGTATTTAATTATTTAAGGTAAAAATAGTCAATTTATTAATAATAATAATAAAAAGGAAAATGATTATTAAAAAGTAATTGTTATTTTGATGAAAACAAGACACTAATAATATCAATGAGGTAACCTAGACCCTAGATGAATGTTAAATAATCTTAGTTCATAGTTGATATTTATTGTTTATACAAGAAAGCAGAATTGATTTTTCTGATGAATCATAATAAAAAGGCTTATAATGTATTATTGCTCTATATTTGATATGTACTAAGACAATTCTCATATTTATGGTGTTATGATTTGGTTCCATTAATTATGTTATGTCATGATATATCTTTGATGCAGATATGTTGATGTTATAACTTATCATGGTGTTTCATTTTGTGAAGCATGTGGTAATTACATGTAGATTTTATGACATGCATGAGCATGCAGTTCTTTACTATTCAAAATGTGGTGATTAACAATGATGTTATGATGATGACATGCAAGAATTGGCATGTGGATTATTTTCTATGATATTATGATTATATCTAATGCATTGGATGCATGTTGAGATGTTGTGATTGAGAGGGAATCCACAAATGGGCTAAGAGGGCCGGTTATTTGATGATCTCGTGGGAGCCCATAACTGTGAGGGAGAATATGTAACACCATATGGGTTGGGGACAAACTCAATCAACATTACATATGGCAGTGGTTACTTTGTCTTGTATAGCTCTTGATGGATAGCTCCTGAGGGACTATGGGACCATCTTGAGGAGGCCAAGTGTCTGATATTGTAGGCTAGGTGTCTGGTATTGGATTGGGATGCTGAAGTCTAGTGGGAGTGTAAGCACTTCGATGCCTGGGGTTGTGCACCTTAGTAGGTGTGGAGGGAGTGGGTCAACCTTGCAAGATGTCGTGAGTCATTAAGTACTGGGAGCCTTGGGGCAGATGAGGTCTGAGCCAGGTGCGAGCCTTGGGGCCAGCCTTGGGCTAGGATACAGACTGATGAGACTTATCCCTGGTTCCGAAAGTGGGAAAAAAGACAATTTTTCCTTGAGATTTCCCGGGTGTTGTGAAAACTTTCGATGTCTGCTGGTTATAATAGTTCAACAAAGGATGTAGGGCAAACATGAAGCAATAAATAACTAAATAAATAAAATGTTAAAAGATTCAATTTAATAAGCAAATAAATAATAAACAATAAAGAAAGATAATAATAGTAAATAGATAATAAATAATGAAGAAATGTAATAATAACAAATAAATAAAATAGTAAATAACAATACTAGAGTTCTAAATAAGTATATATAAAAGTAAACTATAAAATAGTAACAATAAGTAAAGTTAACAAAACGTAAAATAAAATAAGAAGAGTTAACTAAGAGAACTATAAAAATAGTAAAAATAAGTAATGTTATAAAAAAATAAGAAATAAATAAATTAAGAGAAAATTTAATTTAAGTAAAACTTAAAATAAAAAACTAAAAGTTGCATGTTAACACGTGGAATGTGTGCATGCAGTTCTCTTTCCAATGTTTGGTCTATTTAATAGACGATGAGGAAGATGAGAGATCATTCCATCATCCATTCTCTTGGGAGAAAAATGTTGTGAGGTAAAGGATTCCCTAGCAATAGTACATTGATTGAGGGCTCAAGGGTGGCCAGTTGTAGAAAGATTTTGTACAGTTGAACCTATAGTTGGGTGGAGAGTCGTCCCCAAAACTTTGTTATGATTAGCAGGATTGAAATAGCGTTCAACTCCGAAATCACAAATAAGAAATATCATCGTCATAGGTAAGTTGTCTATGCTCATATCTCCGAAATTCTATGTTAAATATTTGATTAATTGTGTGTTGATTATAAATCGCATAATTGATGTAATTATTTGTATATTTTAAAATCGAGGTTGTTATAATCATATCATTTATGATTCCACTTATTGTGTATCATCTCAGATATTATCTAATAAAAAGACTAGAAAGAAGTGAACAATCTACAATACAAAGACATATAATGAATAACTCACCAATGGATGATATTCATTCCCACGTTCAACGTGTCCATAGTCTCTACAATTCTTTTTAGTTGTTGTTATTAGAAGTCTCCTTATCTTCAAGCCCTTGCGTCTTTTACAAGGGAAATAACATTTTTTATTCTTTGAAGCCCCCGATGTTGATCCCACGTCTCCTTGGCCTCCTTGAGGAATGTTACATGACATTTTTCCTCACTAAACTTTCAATGATGATTTTCTTCAAAAATTAACCTCAAAATAGACCTACAACCTTTCAAAACCATTGTAAGTATAACAACTATGTCAAAGTTATATGATATCGAAGCCTTTACACACACACACCACACACACACACACAACACACATATATATATATATATAACTAAATCTACTATATCTACAACCACACACAACACACACACACACACACATTATTATATATATAATATAATATCTTAGAATATATATACACAACACACAAAAAATATATATATATATCACATCTTATATATACATACACATTATAATATATATAATACAAACACACACACAAATCACCACAACACACATATATATAGTATATATAAAACACACTAATACATATATATATATATAACTTTCATCGGATATCTCACATAAAGTGGTCTGATATTCAACGTTGTCCAACAAAAAAAAGCTAGTAATAGTGGAATTCATTGTTATTTGACGATAACCTCACATTCTCCAAATATGCAACATCATAAAATTAACATCAGATATTCGATGGAAAAGAAAATTACATTGTATATCTGAAAATTTAAAATAATAATAATAATAAATACTTTTAACTTCTTACAGTTTCTCTGATTTTATCCATATTGTCTGAATCCTCCATCGAATTTTCCACCCACGTGTATTAGTGATGCAAGGGATACAAGAATGAGATAGGTAGAGGAAGTGAGGGATAGAGAGAAAGGGAGGGAGAGATAAACAAGGATATAGGTAGGGAGAGATCTTGAGAGAGAGTGGGCGGGGTTAGAAATAGAGTTGGAATGGAGTGAGTGAGGGAGAGATAAAGAAGGATAAAAGGATGGAGATAGAGGCAAAGTTGGAGATAGAGAGAGAGAGATAGGAGGGGGTTCTTGTGAGCACAAAATGAGTGAAGGAGGGGGTGATAAAGAAATAGAGAAAGGGGGGGGAGAGAGAGAGATCTGGGGGATGACAGAGTGTGAGTGAGGGGAAGAGTGAGTGAAGTCAGATGAGAGAGATAAGGAAGAGAAAGTGGGGAATGGGAGAATAGATATTATTTGGTTACACGGGAGGAAGAGAGACGACCAAAGTGGAGGGGAATGCTATGAAGGGGGGGGGGGGGGGGGGAGAGAGAAGATTTTGAGTAGTGAAGAGTGGAGGGGAAATCAAAGGAGAGATGGAAAAATGGAGGGGAAGAGGAGAAAGTCAATATAGAGAGATGATGTGAGGATAAGAGAATAGAGAGGGTGAAGGGTGAGCGAAGGGAGAGTAAGGGGGGGGGGGGGGGGGGTAAAGATAGGATAGAGGGATGAAGATAGAGACAGGCTAGAGGGTAGAAGAGAGAGATAAGTGGGGTTGTTGTGAAAACTATTGAGGGAGGAAATAGAGAAAAAAGGATGAGGAGAGAGAGAGAGAGAGGGAAGGAGGTTGTTTTGAATGAATAAAAGAGAGAGGAGTGGTGAGACAAATTGACAAAGAGAGACAATATCTTTGTGGTTTTCTTAGTGACTTTTCCCAAAGCTTTATAAAATATAAAGGAAATGAGATTGGACACTCTACTGACCTTCGAGGGCATGAATTCTCACAATTATAGCTCTCCTAAAGGGAAATTACCTTCAATCATTGGTGTGCTAGAAGTCCCAGATAGATCAATATCCATCGGGTTGGCGCATTGAGCTTCCTCCTGAGCTTTCCTTTTTTCTTCCTCTTTCCTTTCCTTCTTTTCTTCTTCTTGTTTGAGTTTTGTTTCTTTCTCTTATTTTTTCTTTGTCTCTTATTCTTCTTGGAATCTCTTTCATTTTTGTTCCTTATTCATCTTCCTTGCTTCTATTGTTTTCTAATGTTGGAGTGCTATAATTCCTTCTACAACCTTTCTTTTTCGGTCATTACTTCCTCTTCTAATATTTCTTTTTCTATTACTAGTACCTTTACTTCCTTTAATTTATTGTTATTCTTTGAACCACATCACATTATTAAAATTATTTCATCAAAATTAGTGTCACATTTATGTACTTTTTCACCTTTCCAAGCCTGGACTCATAGGGCCATCTGTATTCAAAGGATTGACATGTTATTTTTAAATTATAGAGGTTCATACTTGTGGAATCTTTCCTCCCAAAATGGAACGTTTTCAAGACACTAGATTTATACTTAACCTCTTTCACATCTCTAAAATTGTAGGATATTATGAAAAATAATAGTGGTGGCCATGGAAATTTCTTATCCTTGGCTTGAATAGCTCTAATTATATTAACTAGGGTTTGGTATACCACTTTTCGTAAGGCTAACTTATTAGGAATAAATTTTGGAAAAAAATGTGGAGGCTTTGTTGCACAATATACTATGATGTATGCTCCCTTTGATAATATGAACTAATCCCTAATTTTTTTCAAAAAATGTTTAGCCAAGATTATCACTTTACGGTTTTAAAAACCATGTTCCATTGATTTTATTTGAAATCTAGTAAAACTTAAATTTAATACCTTCATATTTGGATTAAATTTGAATGATCAAGGGAAATCATATCAGACACCACGATATCATATTTCTTTATATAATAAGCACTTGAGATTTTTCGTTGAAATGTCAATCAATTATTGTTAAAAAATCTATCTATTAGGATACTAGCCATACTAGATTTTTTTTTAAATATTTAGTTATAATAAAACCCCAATATGTTGGTATGCCAATATTGCAGTTAAGTAATCTGAAAATTCATGTTATGTAATGGTTGAGGCTCAAGCATATCTATATATTGTGATATCAATATATTGATGATATCTATATATTGTGATATCAATATATTGATGATAATGATCATTTGGAAACATCGAGTGTCAAGTACCAATATACCGAGATATCCATTTCCAAGTAAATCAATATTTTTGGGTTTATACTGGAAGTTTATTCAAAATTCAAATAAAATACAAAAAGTGGCTAAAGCAAGTTTAACGTTATTTACACTAAAACTATTAATTTTAACTAAATACAAATTAGTGTTAACAATGTTTATTAATCACAATCAAATTGATTAATCCTTTGATTTGGCCATGTTAATGATATTGGTATATCCATATATCATGTTTTTCATGAGCATAGCTATTGTAAAATTCACCAATATGATGATATGTTGATATATGCATATCAATGATTTTAAGTATTTGAGGATCTGACACTGACATGTGATGACATGATAGTGATAGGTGATGACATGACACTAATAAGTGGAATACACATGTTAGGCCAGAAAGTACAAAAATGAGTGCCATCTGTTGGGTGACAAGTTAGCATATGCCAAGTGCCTAATCCTTGTCATGTGTTGAGTGACGAACATTTTCCATCAAATGAAGTGGCATTGTGACATGGCATATTGATAAATCTTCCATATCATAATATTGGTATTTTGGCCATATTGAGATATCAAGATTTATATGAAATGAAGAGTTTTAGCGATATGTCGATATTGGTTAGTTACCATATACAACCTCATCATCTATCATGTAAATATCTATTATACCGAGACATTGGAATACCAACATTTCTAGGAAACACATGTTAATATGATAATTTGTTGATGTTTCGATATGTCAATATCCATTTCTTGTTGTAGAAAAAATGTTAGTTAATGGATTGTTATATTGGGATATCGGTGAATTCAGGTTTTTCTTATAATGAATATAAATAATAAACCAATTACCAAGGTGTCGATATAAATTAAATTTGAGGATTTGATTAAAAAATAATGCGGAAAAGCCATCAGTTGCGAATCTAAACCAACAAATAAAAGAAATATGCAAGGTCTTATTTTTGCAAAGTGATAAGAATTTTAAAAATCTTGGTTTTTCCGTTGTTTAGAATGAATCAATAAAAGGTGGATCATTGAAAAATTTTAAAGTTTTGTTTTATCTACAATGTTTTTATGATTGCAAAGTAAATTATGGTAATGTCTAAACAAATATCTAAAATCATTTGATAGAACATTATTCCACAAAATTGAAAAGGTCCCCATTATTTTATTAGATATATACAATAATGGGAAGTTGTTGTTTCTACAAGTCACAATAGAACCAAAATCGATCATAAAGCACTTCAAAATTTAAAAAGAATGAAGAGATTGAAAAAGAAAATACTATAGAGCTACCTCTTCAAACAAAAAATCATAAGATCAAGTGACATGAAAAAGATAGAAAATTCAAAGTTTCATGGGAACCCTCCTTATGTTCTCCAAAAATTAAGGGAAGTTGTTGAGGGCTCAATAATATGATGAAAAAGTGGTTGTGTTGCATTAGAAAGGACTTTGAGGCATGATGTGTCACATGAAGAGAAACTTTGAATGAATGTTACATGTCACATAGAAAAAAATTGAAGCCCAATCTTTTGCATGTTGAAAAACTTTTGAGCAACAACATATATTGCATTGGGAAAATGTTTGAATCACAATATTTCTCATCATGGCAAGCTTTTAAGGAATGCATTGTGTTGGAAATGTTTGTGTGATACATTGCATTGAGGAAAACATTTGAAGGTGAGATGAAAGTAGATGCCTCATAATTGACATTAGGATTTTCTTTATCACATGACTCGAAAGTTTGAAGGAATGTGATCTTGAAAAAATAAAAAGAGCATGCAACATGTCTTTGAAGAAAAAGTCTTTTAAGGTCACGAGAAAAGCAAAGGCAAGGTCTTGGAAATTTTCCTCAACATAAAATTCCATATCACATGAATATTATTTTCATATGAAACATGTAGTGTGGTAGGAAAATAATTTGTGTGTGATACAACCTACTGCAAGGAAAAGTTCTTCATGTAAAACAAGCTAAGTAGCCAAAAAGTCATAAAATGTAAGGAAAAAGATTGCATAAGTTATTGCATGTGAAAAGATTTATGAGTAGTTGGAAGTGGTTGGCCTGGGGGAAAACACGAAGGTTCAAATAAGCTTCACAAGTAGTGAAAAGTAAATTAGGGGAAAAATGTACATGTAACTAAAAAATCAAAGTTAATAGGGGGTACCTTTCACCAATTTAGACTTTAAAGAGAGTTAAATTATAAATAGTGAAGGGGGGTCCTTGCAACACAACACAAAAAATACTCCACCATGAATCAAAGAACTCCCTCACTGAATAAACTCTATATCTAGTCCAACCTGTAACTGACATATCATACCTCGATCATGTAGATATTACCAAACTATCAAACGCCATATAAAGGAACAACCATCCACTAAAAGGCATGGGTACCTATTTGCTACAACCACCAGACTTGATATCCTTTAGATACATGGTTCACTCAATTTCTTGATGACATTCCCTTAAATGTACATAAAACTTCTAGTTTATAGGCTTAGCATAACTCCTAGAGTCTACAACCAACATTGTCAACTCATAGAGCATCTTTATAACACATGACCCACTCCTCCAAGTGCTTAACAAATCCATAACAAAGGTTTCTACACTATATTGAACAACTTATCAAAATAATCAAGAATACCTGGAAAAGGGGTATGCATGTCTATCTAGGTTTTACAAAAATATGCCTTTCACATGTTACATACATAGATACAGGTGCATACAATTAAAATATTTCATCTCATGTAGATACTAGGTAGGAGCTTTGAAAACATAGCCTAGGTACCACTTCAATATTTTTCTCAAGTACTAACTCTAGGCAAGATTCAAGCTCAAAATTTTCAATGACCAATACATTGGGTTTATACATAACATCATAGACTTATTATGGATACAAGGTGTGAGTCATATTTCCATATGAACACTACTTTTATTGAACACAACTCTCAAACTTTACTTTGTTTGTCCATCAACATCCTATCTCCATCACTACGACAACAATTATCACTAGAAGCACAAAAAAAAATCTATGTTGAATCTAGAACAATATCCCTATCATTTCTATTACAAACTCACAATTCTAACTCATAATAGAGTCTATGATCATAACTTGGCTTGGGCCAACAAAAATCATCATATATTTAAATACCACATTAACCAATCAATGGCTATTCATTGTAGCAACTCGCTTCCATCTCAAAACCATAGTGTCCATGCTCCTCCAATCATTTGTAGAATTTTCATCTCAAACAATCAAACTAGCTAGGAACCAACAACACCTTTGGGCCAAACAATGGCACCAAACAGATTAATTGGGAACCTATTTTACTATAGTGTCTAACATCAACTTGACTATAAATATTGAACAAATGGCCATCCTATGGACATGTTTCCATCCACTGAGATCCTATGTACCCAACCAAGATGTTTGCCAATTATTTAGAAAAATAAACTAAATACTATGGATTCGAGTGAATCTTACACATTCTTTGTCCCCGCCAATCGAATAACCAATGTCACAACATTTATCAAATAATCTTTTATCAAAAACAAGTAAAAGAGACAAATAACATAACTTACAAAACATATTTATAAATAATATTTACAATACATAATATTACTATATAAAATGACAAAATATCAACCAGAGATAATGACACATATAATCAAATGCTTCCACGTCATACACATATTAAACATTTTCATTTACATTCTCAACATCATATTAATATTCAACATCTTTATTCAATATTTTTGTCAAACCTTTCATATTTTATTTTCCCAAACAATTATTAGAATAATAAATTTTAACAAATTCTGATTTCACAAATTAATCTAACTAAATTCAATATAAATTCAAAAATACATTTTTCACCACGTTTATATTTATTCCCTTATTCAATACATTTAAATACTGAAATGTAATATTGCATGATAAAATTTAAATTTAAAAATACATTTTTCACTCCGTTCATATTTATTCCCATATTCGATACATCTAAATACCGAAATGTAATATTCCATAATAAAATTTGACTTCAAAAAATTAGGGAAAATAAACGCATCAAATACGGTAAACATTTTTACTCACCGCCGATTAAAACAATTATGACAATGATGCATCATCAAATTTATACTTTCCACTTTCCATGCATGTGACCTTTGTGAATTCAGGGTAACTCCATTCTTCCAATATAATATAAATAAAAATCACATGCTTTTATGATGATACTTTCCACTTTCAATATGACAGGAATAAACACACATTTTTATGACAAATTATGAATTGGTGTTGAATTCAAAGATTTTAAGATCACTTTGCGTATCGTAGTGTAACTTTTCTATGCCGGGTCAGATATTGTAATGATAATAAAAATAAATT
>APFE030067419.1:660945-671901 GCA_000404065.3 Pinus taeda | reverse complement strand
TTTATTTAATTTAATTTTTATTTATTTCTTTTTATGTAATTTGACTTAATCAAAATGTTAAACATCACATCACAACATCTCTAACATTCTAGAATTAAAGCCCTCCGCCAAAAATTCAATCATTAATTTTCTTCACTATAAACTTCCTATAATCCATTCACTATAAACTTCCTATAATCCACATAAGGTTTTTATTTCTCAATTAAGGACCAACTCACTTCAACATCGGTGTGAAACAGGACTGTGGAAAATGCCTAAAGAAGCATGGGAAGAACAAGTGTGTACATTTTGCATGTCTGTGGTTGTGGAATCGGAAAAACATTTCATTTTGGAATGTGATGCATTCAAAGACATTAGAGAAAATTATGAGAACATGTTAGCATCAGTTTCTTGGCATTGTCTTTTTAGCGAGGGGATTGTTGGAAGGTTGAGCCAGCTCATCATCAATTTGAATCAGGAAAAAAATGAAAAACAAGAAATATACTTGCCTCGCCTATATACACCGCTGATTGCATCCACAAATATACTCGCCTCGCCTATTGCATGCTTCTTTGTAACAAAGGCATCCTGTAGACCTATTTTTTCTTGTAATTCATCCACCCTCCAACGGACAACACAGTTACTCGAAGTGGGGATGCGAAGGGTACTACACTCTGTGCCCAATCTCCATCTGGGACACACAGTTACTCCAAGTAAGGATGCAATTTGATGATCCCTGTCTGTCAAACATTCTATAATAAATTAGAATTGCAGAATCCAAGAAATTTGATGAATACTTAAGATTCAAAATTCTTACCCTAAGTCCACGCACAGCATCTCTTCTACATTCTCAAACAAGGATCCATGGAAATCAACGTTTTGATAGTCTTCTACATTCTCAAACAACGATGCACAGGAATCAC
This sequence comes from Pinus taeda, assembly GCA_000404065.3. Taxonomy (NCBI): domain Eukaryota; kingdom Viridiplantae; phylum Streptophyta; class Pinopsida; order Pinales; family Pinaceae; genus Pinus; species Pinus taeda. The sequence goes on along the minus strand of APFE030067419.1, from coordinate 670,999 downwards.
CATCTTGCTTTGGCCTAGATAATAAGATCAAAGTGATATATAAATTATTACGGATACACTATAGTAATCATATCATCGATCTTAGAGGTTTATTTTACATTTCAGTATAGCTTGTAACTTTGATAGTATGTTATCAAAATTGAAATTTTGCTTATAAAAAAAAAAAAAATTTAAATAACTATACAAAATATTTAAATAATGTTGCCTCATATAAAAATCTTCACATGAAGAAATTGTATTCCTCTAGGCTCAGGTTAGATTTGTATTTAAGATAGAAGTATGATAGTATAATGAAACAATCCATTCTTCTCTATTAATTTTATATTTACAGTGCATTTATAATACTGAAATGTCAAGATCATGGACCTCTCTAGATTTAGGTGGGTATTGGTTGGCATATTATGTAGAAAATTTGGAGAGTAAAGATTCAGTTTTGTACTATGTTAAAAATTGGAAGTGGTGTGGGTGGCTAGTTTTATCTTTTCAAAATGTTTAGTGAATGTGATTGATTTCCAATAAGGTGGCCATAAAAATTACTCAACACTAGCTCTAACACAACTCATGAATGAAGCTAAGGCCAAGGCTATGATACCATGTTAAAAATTAGTTAATCGACGTAATTAATTCCCAATCCCAATAAAATGACTATAACCATTAATTGAAAAAAAAAAATAACACAAATTCACCCTAGAAAAAAGAAAAAAAAAAAAGTTTTATATACAGGTTAAGCGCTTTTTTATGTGTTCTCGAAAAAGTTCAACAGAGGAGTGATCGCCTGCTTGAACAATTTTTTTGGTGCCAAAAGGACTTGAATTAGAGTGGATACCAACAAATTTGGAAGCTGGATTTATGAATATTCTTAAAACACATCATGACCTCGTGCCTTAACTCAAGTCGAATTTAAAGGAATTCCCACAATTTTTACACCCCTAGTTAGTTACATAGCCTCTAGATTTCGACATTGGCAATCTGGATATTCTTGTCATCACCCTGTTCGGGCTTCTCTTCAGTAGTTTTTGCCACCCGAAACTTAGCATATATATCACCTCTGTAGAATTGCCTCGTCCTCAAAACAAGAATGACCGAAAACAGAGCCCCAAATAAGGTCACAAGAGTCATAATAATAAACGAAAGTTGAAAGCATTCGTGCCCAGTGCAAGTAAGCTCGTTCTGAGATGGCGCAGGGGCAGCAGCTATGGAGGATCTTGACAATCCTTGAAGAGAACAATTCTGGAGATGAATACACTGCCTTCTTGCTTCTCGGTCATATAAGTATCCTGCAACTCTCACAGACAGCAAATAAGATCCCAAGGGGCTCGCAACTCCTCCCAAATTATAGAGTGTAGCATAATACTTGAGACCAAATAGCTCCGAGATAACAGCGAATAATACCGGCCACTGAGCACCAAAGCACAGCCCAATGATAATGGACGCTACATATAATGAACCTGGAAGAGCGAAGGCTATGAAAATATGCCCAATACAAGCAATAAATAAGACTATGGTAAGCATAAGAGGCCTGGGAAATCTATACTTCTGGAGAAGAATTTCTGATAAAAAGCCAGAAACAACACGCCCAAGAAAATTCCATATGCTAATAAGCCCAACAAAGGTACTTATATTCTGGTGAGTGTACCCAAGAGATTTGCCCATCTGGCCCATATTATCAATGGCTGTCAGAGTAGTTCCAACCCCACAAACTGTGGTTACAAACAGGATCAGCATATCAATACTTACAAGCGCTTGAGGAATTGTAAAATCGTCTCCTCTTTTGGGCCCTTTGAAGAATTTTACAATCCGGGATTCTCTAGGCATTTCTTTCCTGTCAATTTCTGTGCTGCTCATCTTTCCTTCATGGATCTCAACATGATCTGGCAAATTTTGGGGCTTCTCCTCTTCATTTCCTTTTGAAAGAACGGTGATTTTGTCATGATCTGCAGCTTCAATTTCGAGGGTCTCAATGGAAATCCAAGAAGGTTGCTGCTTCGTCTTGCCTATCTCTGCTTTAATAATCACCACCAGAGGAAGCAAAAGGAAAATTACGATGATGGCAACTACAATTCTGTAGCCTGCCAGGGAGAATTTCTTTGCCACATTCTCGACCACAATGAGAACCATAAGAAAACCAGCAAGTCCCAGAGCTATGTAAAGAAAATGGTAGAACTGATTCAGCTCTTTCTTCTCTGTCGTCTCCTTGGTGGGACGCACTATAAACATGAAAATCAGAGAAACTGCTGTGGGCAACCAGCCAAGGAGCAGAATTACGCCCGCAGAGCCACTCGCATTATTCCCATACTCTGCATGGTATATCTGAGTAAAAATTGCCCCACTGAGACCCACGAACCCTTTAAGAATACCCAGCACAACTCCCCTGCTCTGTGGGAAATTCTTGACGCAGGTAACCAGAGCTCCTGTGTTGGCAAATGTCTGGGAATTAGCTCCAACGCAGATATACAAATACATCTGCCATACCTTGGGCCGGGCAACACGTCGGGTCACAGACAACCAAATCATCAAATACCCAGCAATATTCATAATGCCTCCGACTCCAAGAACCACCCATGGAGGACAGATTTCATTGATGAGACCTGAAACGATTCCAACATTTCCACCCAGATCCTTGAAAAACGCCAACGTTGTCAGCGTGCTCTGGTCATATCCCATGGCCGATTTTAATGCTCCCGAGTATATGCCAAATATGTAGGTGCCACCAGCACATGACATAATAAGGAACGACACAAACACTACAAACCATCTTCCCCTGGCTACTCTTTTGGCCAAATCAAACACCTCTTTTCCCTCCATCTTTACTGGTGCAAATGAAGCACCCAAATTTTTTGAGACCAAAATGGATTTTCAGGTAGAACCCATACAAGACTCCCACCCACTACGTCTCTGAACCTAACCTTATTTATAAGGTAAGGGTAAATAATCTTACCACGGGAGACCAATCAGGAGGATGTTTGGATTGCAATGAGCCTGGTATGCACCCACAGAAACCAAAGAGGGCATTTGAATTTGGATCCGAGAGGGGTAACAACAAAATACAGAAAGCAAAAAGGGCATTTGAATTTGGGATCCAATAGGGTAACAACAAAATACTATTGCGGATGTATAAGGTGAACTTAACCATATTGTTGATTTTGGAAATATTTTAGAATAGTATGGATAGTAGTTAAAATTTCAAGTCTTAATTGCTTTTCCACATTTTTTTACCAATATATTGTTGATTTTGGAAATATTTTTGAATGACATAAATATTTGTAGGGTTCAAACTTGAAGTCTTAATTACCTTCCATAGCTTTCTAGCCACATATCGTTGATTTTGGAAATATTTTATAATGTTATGGGTGCTTGTAGGGTTCAAATTTGAAGTCTTAATTGCACTTCTATAACTCTCTAGCAAAAGCATAAAATTATTTCTCATAAAATAAATAGCATAGATCTATCTTAAATAGGGATCTAACATGAGCCTAGAGGGATTCAATTTCTTCACATGATTTTTTTTTTTATGACTCGATATTATTTAAATGTTTTGTATAGTTATTTAATATTTTTTTTTAGATTTTTAGATTTATTTATTTTTTATTTTTTATTTTTTTACCGACGAGCAAAATTTCAACTTTGATGACCTACGGACAGCGTTACACATTGTACTGGGCTGTAGAATGAGCCTCTAGCTCAAAAATTGTTTATCAAATTTGAAATGGAAATTGTTTCTTGTTTTCTTCAATTAAAAGGTAAATAAAATTTTGATAATATATTTTATTTGCTATAACTTTTTAACTTTTATTTTTATTATTAATCATTGTTCTATGTAATAAAAAACAAATAATGTTAACAATTTTCCCTCTTTCCAAAAAAGAAATATTATTATTTTTATACAATAGGATCTTATTGTTGTGGAGCTCATGTATCCATGTTCACCTATTTATTGAAATTATGTCTAAGTAGTGGATATTGAAGTTCAAAAGCTTATGGTAGATCATTTTTCTGCTCAAAGAGGAGATACAATTCCAATTCAAATCAGCTCTTCATCCTCTAAGGGTTTGAATTTACAATTGGTACTTATCAATCCTCTATGGCTCCACATGCAAATATTCTTACTTCCTACTGCACTGGCTTATATTTACTACTTTTATGAAATTTACCTTCATGTCTTGTTTATTGCAATAAAGACATGACAATAGGCACTAGGGATCAAAATTGATTCAATACATGTATGATTATTTATTATTAAAAAAATCAGTCCTAAATAATAATAATAAGTAGCACTTATATAATGTAAGTAATTGTCTTATTAAATGTCCTCCATATAATTTGTACATAGATTCTAATAGTGATGAATTAGTGTTGTTTATGTGTATTCATTCAACCATACTTAGAATTTTGATTTGCGGATAAGATTCCTTTCTAAGGTATGCACATTTTTAACGCAATAAAAACTCTGATTTGTGAAGTATATATGAAATTCAAAAATATTTTTCTTTTTCATACAAAAAAACATAGTTTATTTTAACTTGTCAATATTAAAAAGTTAAAATAAAGTTAACCCTTCAAATTGAAATGTAAGGCTTCTTTAATGAGCTAATTTTTTTAATTTTTTAAAGCACTCTTTGTTCTGAAATATTCCAAAAATAAGCAATGAAAATAAAAATGGCTACATACATGAAAGTCATGCAGAGATTGGAATTCGATTCCATACACCAAAACTCTAGAGCCCAGAGTTGATGATGGACTTGTTTTCATATTGCTTGTAACTTTCTACACTACCAGACATATGAGTGACGACTCCAGAAATTTGAACACGAATAAAATTTTTACTAATCAATTCCAAACTCTAGAAACCAAAACTGAACCAAAACTAATAATAAAAGGCACTTTCATATTACTTGTAACTTCCTATATTACAGAGTAACACCTCAAAAAAATAAATAAAAAACTAAACCATCTACGACATGTATGCCACCGCCATTACTTTGAGGCGATGTAGAGTCTTATATTATCACGGAGCATCTTGTAACCAGTTTTTTTTAATAGATCTGATCTGCTTAGGTTGAGTTGTCTGTCGCTGGATAGGCCGGACAAAAAGCTTAAAAATAATTTATGGCACGGATGAGGATTTCGCGCCAACAGCGGGGCCACTTCCATGGTCCACTTGAATCCATAATTGACTGGAATCTTGAACACCGCTTCTGAAGCGACAGAATCCCGTTCTGAAGCGACACAAATATTATAGAGAAACGCGTGTCAGTTGGGCTCCATTGTGCTTACACTGTGGATGGAAATCCGTGAGAGGACACGTTTCACGAGTTATCTCCATGACAGCCTGACACCAAGTTTTCGTTGGTAAGACATCAAACTTTTTAATTAATTTAATATTATAAATTACATTAATGATTTTATTTAGAAAGAAAAAATTGAATTAAACATATTACATTTTAACGAAACATATTCTTATTAATATAATTTAGATTTATGATAAGTTTTGTATTAATGTATAATTTTAAATATTAAATAAGTATTTTATATTTTACACTTTATTTTGTTACATATTTTGTATATTTAACGAACATAAAATTACTATGAAATTATGTTTATATAAATTTATCTTAACCAGGAATTTACTACATATTTTGTATTATTTAACAAACATAAAATTACTATGAAATTACACTTATATAGATCTATTTTAATCAAAAATTGTTGATATGCAAACTTTTTTATGATGCAAAACTAGGAAAAAAGTTTTCACGTCAAGATATTTAATTTTTTTCAATGCTATATAAATCGTGCTAATCCATACAATCCAATAGCCCAAAGAGACTTTCAAGACATTGTATCTGATTATGGATTATAATTGCAATTTAAATAATAAAATAGTGTTCAAAGAGACTTTCAAGTCATTATCTCTATTTATGGATTAAAAATTGCAAGTTAAATAATAAAATTATTATTTAAATTGCAATTTTTAGTTCATAAATGGATACAATGTATTGAAAGTATCCTTGGACACTTGGATTGTGTGGACTACACAACTTAAATTCACATTTCCAGCAAATCTAAAAAAGACAAATGTAAAATAGTGAAATTACTATAAATGTTTAAAAATATTTTAACCCTAAGAATTTATTTTATATATTATATATATATTATATATATATATATATATATTACATACAATATTGTTCATTTAGATATCATTTTTGGGTATGACTATTTCATGAGAGGTAGTCTAATTTCTTCATGATTTTTGAATAGTCCACTTAGCACTCATTGCATCAAGTGATGCTCACTTATTGTTCATATTAAAATAATATTTTATTAAATGCACATCAATATTAAATACTATTATTATTATTATTATTATTATTATTATTATTATTAATTTTTTAAATGCTACATTACACATTTTATATTAATACTTAAATGAATTAGACATATATCCCACTTCTTACCAAGTAATTAAAATTATTTTACTCTCTCAATGTATATATATATGTCGTAGACATACAATATTTTATATCTCTTTCATATTTGTGTTGTACTATTAACTATTATACATCTCTTTCCTATTGTGTTTACTATTAACAATATTATAAAGCGAGCGGTTTCTCGATGTTTTTATATATCATATATATATATATATATAATATATATATATATTATATATATATATATTATATATATATATATTATTATATAATATATATAGATAGATAGATAGATAGATAGATAGATAGATAGATAGATAGATAGATAGATATAAGTATGTATATGTGTCACAACCGATGGATTTGAACCTTAGATCTCTCAATTTTCTCACATTATTCGATTACCAAATGTGTTGTCCTCTTGGACTGTTCATTTATGTTTTTACTATAGTCGAAAATATTTTTTTATTTAGACTATATTTTATTTTTATTTTAAAAAGTACACATTTCAACTTCAAGTTGAGCAATGAAATCACACATGGCCCTCATATTATAATGTAGAATGCACTAATTATTTATTCTAAATTCAATTTCCTATTTAGCAACCGCTATACTTAGGACTCTTTAGTGTACTAGAGTTTCACCCTTCCCTTTTTTGGGTAAAGACATATGATGTGCCTTTAGTTCTTCCCTTTCTTGTCCTACCTATATATGCTAGCCCCTAGAACTAGAATGTTGCTAAATCAACATACATGATATGTATAATCCTTACAAAAATAGAAATATGAAACTGTCAAACTATTAAAGTATACAAAATATTTGATATGCATTAATTTATATGGAATACAACGTCATTACAATGGTAAACAAAAAGATAAAAATCCTTAAATATTTAATATTATTTTTCGTTAGGAATCTTTCCAAATTTCATATATCCTATTCTATTTCATTATTGATGAACCAAGCCTTGTTAATGATAGTCACATGAAGGCATCTAATACACGAGATGATAGTTTTGTTCTTCATACATCCTTTATTATGCTTTGTCTTGAAAATCTTCTTTCACATATAACCATACTTGCAGGAATAGTAAGTATTGTCTCCATGACTTTGACATGTTTGGAAATTTTGTATATAACTCTGCGACATGAAAAATCCTTGAAGCATCTTTCATGGATGATCCATCACAGTTTACTTATTTATTTGTTTTAATGAAAAATGTCTTATATTTACAAAGTATATATGCACACAACTATACAAATAATTGTACAAAGAATGAAACCATAACCTCTTCTTCAGAGAAACATGCACAAAAATGTCAAAAATACTTCATTGGGTCCAAAGAGGGCTTATTTTATCTATAGAGCTCCTTTGGCCATAATCTAATGGTAAAGTTCATCTTTCCACGTAGAACACAATGAAGACAATGAGACAATATCATGAGAAAAAACTATATCACACCTAATCTTCCAAAAAACAAATAAAGTTGTGACTTGCAAACAATACGAAAGCCTTGCAAGTGTAGAGTGAAATTTAGTATATCAATCACTAAATAACGCAAACCACCAACAAGCATTACCCTGAAGCACTCTTGAGGCGCCAATCCTCAAGAAACCTCTAACAATGCTTGGCATATTGACACTCCCAAAATGTATGCTTTGCTTTCTCAAATCATTAACAAATAGGATAAAGGTCATTAAAAATATCACTCTTAACTAGCCTAGCCTTGGAAAAAAACCCCTTGATAAATTACCAACCATGAAAAAACTCTCAACTTATAAGATGTTGATATGATCAAACCTTTTGCAATTGAACAAACCATTTATCCTCCAAAACCTTGGATACCTAACGAACATTTATCACCAAGGATAAGAGACGTCATTGATGAGTACATAATATAGGCGATAAGAATCATAATATGGAAGGGGCTAGCCAAAACACCAAGAACAATCTCTTCAAAAGAGCCCATGCATTCCAATACAACTAACCTTAGGGATGATCCCTCATAACTCTATAATGAAAGGATGATTGGAAGCAAGGAGACCATACTCTAGAGCAACAACATGCTATTCCTTCCAAGAATGAGAGATTAAATCCCAAAAGTCGCCCTAGAGAAAGATTTCATTCCTACTCAAACTATGAATTATTTTGGCAGACAAATCACTCTTGCGGACAAGAGAGATCTTCCTAGATTCAAAGAGAGATCTAGAAACAAACAGGTAAGTAACTACTACCTTTCCTTAATCTATAACTGAAGTATGATGTATGAAATATATAAGAGCCTCTTACCTTTCTACGAAATTCTTGTGGAGGTTCTTCTGATGCTTTCAAAAGCCTTTCCTTGTACTTTAAGAGAAGATATGCATAAACAAAAACAAACAAGGAATATAATCATAACATAGATAAAGAGTGAAACACAAAGTGAATGGAAATTGCAAAATAACACATATCACAATGTAAATCTAGTATTTAGTTATAAACTCTGTAAAAGATCAAGGAGCTTTACAAAGAGCATCATATCAAGTGCAAATAGGAAAGAAAAAAATGCTTATATTAATCTTAAACAAGAAGGAGAAATACAACCTTAGCCTTGATAATGTAAGCCTCCTCCCAATGGTCTCCAATCCTCCCCTTAGGTGGCAAGCTTCTACGAAAATCCCAATATCAGAATCCTATAGCAGCAACTCGAAATTATTCTCCTAATTGTTAATTTAATTTAACAATTTATTTATTGTTTGCTACAGAAAATACTAAATAAATCACACTGCAATCTACACAAATAAAACCGCGGAAGAATAAATGTTGGAAGAAATGCTAGCACACACACATAAAAATAACACAGTTATTTTTGGACAAAAGTCCCTAGAAAAACCCAACTTGGGAAAACCAATGCATCAAATGAGGGTTTTATTATAAAGCAACAGTGAAACAATCTGAGTACAATCTTGATGATGAATACTGGCAATCATGCAGAGAAAATACTAGTAAAAATCTAGTGAGGAAATTTCCTCACCCCACAGAAAAATCCAAGCTCAGACTACATTTCCAAGTGAGTTGTCCAAACTACCTCTGTGTTGGCTCTATGTCACCCTAGCGCAATCCTTTCTGCACTAAGTCTGAATCAACTTTTCCTCAAGCCGTCTAGTCTGTTATTGCCTGGGAAAATGTCTCTCCTAGCCCCCAGAACCTCTGTCTAGCTTCTGGCACTAAAACTCGACTTTCCCCAGCAAAATCAAAAGTACCTCTAGAGGTTACTGCATTGCCCCAACATCAACCTCTTTGTGGCTCTTCTACCTCTCTGCAAATGCACTCATCGGATCTGGAAATCTTCCTCTGGCTTCACTATCTCTGCCCCTCTCTCACTACTTTGATCTCTAGCTCTCTCTCTGACAATTGACTGTTGCTACTCTCTCTCCAACATCTTAATAAATTTGATCTTTGTTAGTGTTTAATAGGCTTGGAGTTAAGATGACTCTACACTAGTTTTAATCAAAACTTTGTTTATATAGTTAGTTTAATATTATAAATTACATTAATGATTTTACTTAGAAAGAAAAAATTGAATTAAACATATTAAATACTAACCAAACATATTCTTATTAATATAATTTAGATTATGA